>NHYE01000329.1:0-40240 GCA_002938385.1 Gymnopilus dilepis
TTTAGGAGGGAGCAAAGGATGTCAAAGGCGGGGCAAGGCGGCAGGACGAGAAAAGAATGAAAAAGGACCTGTTTGCGAACACACCTTTGGAAGCAGCTGGCGAGCACCCTGCAACTCGAACAACGTCCAACTTCCCACCATTAATCTCCTCGGCAGAACGCCCAGCCCTCTTGAAAGCCTATTCAAAAATAAAGAAACGCGGGAGGTAGATGAGTGTGCAGCAGGGAGAGGAACTTCACGAGTGACGACTTAGAGAATTTCCTGCCATGATAGAATCATGTGACAGTCCGCCCCATGCAGACTCGGACTGTCTGGACGGGGCGGACTCTCGGTATACGGAACGTCCTCGGGATCCGGGAGTTCGGGAACCCGACAGTATCCGGAGCGCACGTGCCAGCACACGAAGCGACCCCTTTCGCACCTCCCACAGAACCAGCTCTTGTCGACATCCCTCTTCTCATTTTCATGTCTCTTTGCTCTGCTCCTCACGGCGCGTACCAGCAGCTCTATGGTGTCTCATGGTCAAGACGCCGCACTCAAGTCAAACACCGCCATTCGAGGCGTGCTCGCACTCGTTATCTACACTCGCGTCACTGAAGACTGCAGTCGTCCCATCGTATTCCTGCAAGGTCTCTCACCTTGGCTTTCGTATCCTTGGCTCTGAGTTGCTCTAATCACAGCTCCGATCTCCACTGGCGGGCTGATCCTCTCTAAAGAGTGTGTACAAGTAAGGAGCTGGGTCAATCAGGATCTTATGCCGAATCGCGGAAGCTGAGGAGGTGAATTGCGCACATCTCCCATGCTCGTCTTCGTCTATCCTCCTTCCTTGTTTACGATTCTGCTGAAGCGCTGGTCCAACTGCTTGCTTCCAGCTCCCTTGACTTCGTGTTCTTGGAAAAGCTTCCTGTGGTATGCGATATCTTAGCTTGTCTGTCCTTCAGACTTCTTTCTTTTCTACCCTCTTTCGTTCATGCTTTCGGTCATCGGTCCAATTCTTCCTCCATTCCTTGTGCTGCCGTTGCTTCCAGACCGATTCTTTGCGCATATGTATACTTCTTTCTGTCTTTTCCTCCCCTTCTTCTTCCCAACCTCACCGTCTCGCATCAACCTCATCACATTTAACTCCGTCACAATGCCCCGCCTCGCCATAGGCTTGCTCGGAGGGGTGAAGATGACAGCTCTTTCTCCCTGCCTCTTCTCGTGGATTTGAGCCTCTGAATCAATGCTGGCTAGCGCGAGAGGCAGTTACGAATTGATATGCTGATTCAACTCCTCCGTCACAGTTCCGAGCCTTGGCGTGTTTAGCTATGGATGATACGGCCTCCTTTCCTTTCACGTTGCGTTGTGACGTTGCCCACATCGCGGTTTCGAACCTTCTTATACTCTAATCTAGATATCGACACTGCAACTCAATTCCCATGCCCATTTGCTGCGTCGTTCCCTTTAATATTTCCTTTCGGGACCTCGACATACCCTCGCTGTCTTGGAGACACAAAGCATACTTTGCTACGACTCCCGCACGGGCGCGCATGCCCATAGTCTGCATGTCTACGGCAGTCGTTGTCTGAAGGCCCATAATGTATTGCTTGTGTCTCCTCTGGAAGGCCAGGGGGTTTTGTAGCACGAGGAGACGAGCCGAAGTCGAGCCCTCGAAGAGCGAGAGCGACCCCTGGACTTTAAAATTCTATTTGCGAATCCGAGTAGTTCATTCTTTTCTTCTCTCCTTCGTCAATTTGTCTCTTCCCTTTGAGTTCGTATTCATTCTCCAGCTTCAGAGCACACCAGCCCCGCGTACCCCAGAGGCACAAACAGCCGAGCATCATCACAATCTACCTCCCATCCACAATCATTATTCACTCTGATTAATCGAGTGGTAAACAATGCATGCGGATGCGAGTGAAGGAGTCAATCTCCTGTACATGTGCCTCTTGACGCAATGGAGCAATGGTGATGTCGGATTGAGCATTTTTACTACTTTTATTTCCATTTATCTAACAATACGCGGTTTCACTTGCGCCTTACAGAGAGTAGGTTTTGTCAGTAGGTATCCTCTCACTCTTAAGTCGAAAACCCAGATACACGATCTACGAGGTTGAATGTTTATCAGAGAAAAACAATCTATCGCATCCGAGATAGCAATAGGAGAGCGGTAGATGCCGTCAAGAGGAGAAATTGGAGAGTTATTGGTTCATGGGGTGCAGGAAGCTCTGTGGGCAGATGCGAACGGAAGTACCATATGCGAGAGCAAGTCGACGCATCGTATGCCTCACCTATACAACATATTAGAGCCGTGCTACAAGAGGAAAATGGAGCGTATACGCACTTGGATAGTATAATAGATCATGCATACTAAGAGTGGTGATGATCCGAAGATCTTTAGGTTGAGAATGTTGGCGGAAACAAGGCACGATCTGCGAGCAGAAGACTTGAACTTGAAGGAGACTTTCAAGGGAGTGAGCAGTCAGGATGTCACGCGTCATAGACGCGATGCAAGTGTTGATCTCGAGATGTAAGCTGGTAGAAATGATTTCGATGTAAATTACTGAATTTCATCCATGCAGACACGTCCAAGACGCGTCTGAGTGTTCGACGCGTCTCGCTTAGACGTCATGTGATATAATCACATGAGCATCTGACTCATGTTTATCACGAATCGCCGCTCGCGCCTTGCCTTGCTGACCCTTGGACACGCCTTTCCCTCATTTTTGGCCAGGACTGTAGGCCAGCTCTGCGAATCTTTCTTCTTCACGATCTTCCTCTAAACGCCCGCACCTGCCGCCGGCGTCAATTCGGTCAACGTCAACCCACTGGGATACCACGTAGCAAACGTCGTAGGAAGAGTCGTTGGGGTCAACTTCTTCAAAGAAGTTGGAGCTGCATCGTAGATTCGTACGTCGTAATATTTTTCCATGTTGACTCCAGCCTAAGAATAATGATCATGAGCAGGGCAAATTTCTACTTTTTTCCTTGTTCCTTGAGAGAATCAGGAGTCCGACTCACTGGAACTTCGTGCCTTCAAGAACGAAGATCGTTCCGAATTTTGCTCAGCTGAAGATGGAAGGCGTCTCCTCTCCGTGCGATTGTCTTGACCCATTGAAGCATACACGGAACGAACCCAGCTCTGTGCAACGCACTCTCATCCCTGCCTTTCAGACGTCCTTCGACTCCTTGCCCGTCGAAATCATCTCACTTGTTTTCATGAATCTTATCCAGGATACCGCCCAGTACGCACCTCGAAGTTGTCTCACACTGGGAAAGATCTGCAAAAGATGGCGCCAGATCGCTTGGTCTACGCCGCATCTCTGGACAAAGCTCGTTATTTCACCCCAGCACGCCACATCCCATGCAGACGCTGTGCTTGCTGAAGAGTGGCTAGGTCGTTCCGGCAGTCTTCCACTCTCCATTAAACTATCTACTCACCCTGATGACTGGCATTGCACTTGGCAGGCCGTTCTGCAGGGATGCAAGGAAATGCTGGAGGTACTCGGTCGATACAGTGACCGCTGGCACTGCCTTACGTTGAGTGTGCCTTCTACCTCTCTGGAAGGTATTGGCACCCTGTCGTGCCCTCCATACCAACTGCGCTATCTTTCTTTGGAGGCCGATTGGGATGATCGGGAGGATTTCGAGATCCCAAATCACCCCAGGATACCCACATTTTTGCACTGCTCGCCGAAGGTTGTCGAACTTCACTCGATAAATGTTGATCTCGATTGGACGCTCGTCACGAAGCTCACTTTAGATCTCGTGGAAATCGTAGAGGTGCTGTACATTTTTCGGACAGCGTCAAATGTGTCGGAATGCACACTAAGCAGGATTGCTTTCTACGGTTCCGACATTTTGACTGTTACAAAAGGCGAACTGATCATATGTCCAATGCTCAAATCCCTTAGCATCTCTTTTTGCGATGAAGAAGCACCGGCAGTATTCTGTAGCGCTATTTCCCTGCCTGCTCTGAGGCGCCTTTCTTTCACGGGCCGTGAAGTCGAACTCGACATGAACGACCTAATTCTATTCCTGACGCAGTCCTCTTGCGCCCTGGAAAGCTTGATTATCGCCGAGTCGGACTATGAACAGCATAGTTTAATTGACCTAGCCCCTCTCTTATCTTCACTCACCGACCTTCACATTTTGAACAACAATTATGTCCATGGCAGCAATGACGCCGACACATTCTATCACCTTCTCTCCGATCCAAGTCAGCTGCCAGCTCATCTTCTTCCCCCCTTGTCCTCAAGTATACCTCCATATCTTCCGCGCCTTGAAACCTTCAACTGGGAGGGACCTGCTCCCTACCCATGGGAGACCCTTCCGGGCCTTCTCAAACCCATCATTTACGATGCGACTCCTCACTGTCGCCCGCTCAAATTAGTGAAAATTGTCAGCTTTCGAATCGAGGCCAACATGTCATTTATCCCGAAGGACATTGTTAAACAGCTTCTGGCGTTCGGGAATGTCAAATTTGACTTCACCTCGAAGGCGTACAGGTATTCAAATGCTTCGACGGATCTTTGGAAAGCATCCTTAGAAAGATTGGGAGAAGAGTGAGAAAATTCTCGTGGCATGAAATTGATTTATGGTCACTGAATTGTATTCTTAATGCAAGTAACTCAAGCTTGAAATTTGAAATGTAAATTCTTTGAACCGCCATCATGGTTTTCTTCCATATATTTTCCAAGTGATTCGACCACCTCAACGCGTCGCATCCCGACGCGTGCTTCTTCAGACATCACGTGCATAAAAATTGTCCCATGAGCTGGCTACGCGTTGGCTACGCGTTTCGACTCAGATTCTTGCACGATTCGATCCACTGGCCAACTCAGCAGACACTTCGCTCTACCACCTAAGTTCTGTCCGGTCAACATATTGTAGATTTCTGTGACACAATCAGCACAGGCTAAGAACTTTAAAGAAGCCACCAAGCCTTAGACTCTTCATCGAAATCTGTAACTTGGACTGCAACTCGGATGGTGAGTCGGTATTCATTCTCCTATCTGTTCAGACCTAAATCATGCACTCTCGAGGTCTTTCTGTAACCCACAAGTCGATCTACTCCCAGCAGCTGCAGCTCAGACGCGGAAGCCATCCATCCACAAATTGAAGATGCATGTTTCCTTCCCGCAAGCCGATGGAATGATCGTCGGTGATCACACCAAAATCGAACGGACCTCTACGATATCTCCTCCAATAGCTGCCTCTGTGGTATCTTTCGACTCTCTACCAGTCGATATTGCCTCCCTTGTCTTCGAGGATTACATCCATTGCGATAGTTCGCCGGTGAATCCTCATCCCCATCTAACACTCGGCAAAATATGCAGGAGATGGCGCCAGATCGCATGGTCTACTCCGCGTCTCTGGTCGCAGCTTTTTATATACCATCGACATGCCTCGTCGCAAACGGACTTCGAGCTTGCGAGAGAATGGCTCGAGCGTTCAGGATCACTTCCTTTGGTCATTGAATTTTCATCCTTTTGCAGGGATAACAGTTGCACCTGCACCTGGGGCACTGCTGTGCCAAAGTGCAAGCGAATGCTCGAGGTCCTCATTCAGTACAGCGATCGTTGGCAGTCCCTCACATTGATATTACCTTCTCCATCTCTGGAAGGGTTTACCCTTTCACGTCCAGCTTCCATGCTACATCACCTCTCCCTGGATGCGATGTGGTACGATCATGCTGGCGGCTTCGAGGACCCGCATTATGTGAGGACGTCTCTCTTCTCGAGCTGTTCGCCTAGGATTGTCAAAATGCGTTTCCTCAATGTCGATCTCGATTGGACGTCCGTCGTGGATCTGACGCTCGACTCAGTCGATATCGAGGATGTGCTGCCCGTATTCCGTACAGCTCCAAACTTGTCCAGATGCACATTGACGAACATGTCTCTTTATGGCCCAAACATCTCGAATTTGAGAAAAGAAGGTCCGATGATATGTCCTCTTCTTGAGGTGCTGAACATATCATTTGAGGATGCGGACGTTCCAAGCATATTCTTCACTGCTGTCACATTACCGGCTTTGAAGCAGCTTTCTTACGGAGGCCACGACATTATTCTATCAATGGATGACCTGACTTCTTTCCTAGCGCAGTCTTCTTGCGCCCTGAAAAGTCTCACTCTTGAAGAGTCAGATTTTGAGCAAAGTGATAATGATTTAATCAATCTGGCTCCTTTCCTATCTTCCCTCAAGGACCTCCACATCTACAGTGGCGCATACTACAGCTATCTTCCTCCCACGTTCTACCATTTTCTGGCCGACCCAGGTCGCATTCCAGTTCCTCTTCCCTGCCTCGAGACATTCAGCTGGGAAGGCTTCACCCCCTATCCATGGGAGACCCTTCCTGGTCTGATTGAACCAATCGTCGACAACGACGATCAAGGCTCTTACCGTCGCCCACTCAAGTCCGTCAAAATCACCTGCCTCATGGACGATGTGTCGTATATTCCGAAGGAAGTGCTGCAGCGGCTTTTGAGATATAGCGAGGTGAAGTTTGAGTTGATTGTAATTCCGGACGGGAATAAAGATCTCGAAATGGATCTTTGGAAGGTGTCCATAGAAAGGCATGACTCGGACTCGGACTATGGCTCGAACTCGGACTCGGATTGAGAGAGATGTATCAGATTTGACTGTTTGTGGAGATTAAGCCTCACCTGCCCTACTACCTCATATTAGTACTTTTAATAAAGTTTTATATCTTGCATTCCTTGGTTGGTTGTCACTCGCGTTTGGTGTCTCATTGCTTCGGATTAGTAGAGTGCATACTCACAGTAGCTTGTTCATCGTTCAACCAGTCGCAATTACTTGAGGCGCTTGCTCCCTCAACACTGTCTACTGCCTGGACCTAGTCCAGTGTTTCGATCTTGCTGGCTGTAATTCTGTAATCACTAATCACTCACTCGAGTACTTGCATAACATTGACCGCTATGAAAGACCTAAGGATGGCCTTGAAACCCGTTCCAACCCGAGCACGGCTTTCCTGGGCGGGTAATAATTTGATTTTTATGATTAATTCTCAGAAAGACAGAACGAGGTTTGTTCCGATCCAGCTAATATTCTGGAAGTAGGCTGGCCAGAATTTCGTGATGCTGTCTTCTTAGTCGAGTACGGTCCTTCTGTGCTTGCCATATGATTCTATGTCAATTTTACCTTTCAAAATTAGTCCTCCACCCTGGCGGATCGCGGTCATGAGACGCTCGTAGTCCAAATTCTCTTGTCTGTTTGGGATTTTCGTCTTAGTCTTACCCGAAGGGGCTTCTGTGAATAGGTCTATGCCTAGTCCGTACTTGCACAATTGCAACTGCAGCCGGATCCGGAGGAACGCCTCCCGACATTCCCACGCTCTCAAAGGTACCCGACGTCCTGTGTCGCTCAGCTCACGACTCTCGCAACTCTCAAGCTTCAGTTTCATTTCGCATGCTATGGGCTGCGGCAACACAGCTGTGATCCTTTTTCGAGGCGCGATAACCGTGTGCCCGCCCTCTAGGAGCCAGGTCACTTCGGTATGTTGTTCTTTCCGTCTGCAACGATTTTCCAGGATCCCTCATGCTGAACGGCCCATTTCTAGCAGCTCTAAAACTTGAAACATATGTAACGCGAGGATCAGCAACGTCAATGTTCGCCCTATCATCTCGCGACGTGTCTCTACGACCTGATCGTTGAACTCCTGCGTAGCTGCTGCCAACGCTCACCACAGGACGATCAATGCGTTGAGAGGACGAGGAAGGAGGGGTGCGTGTATGGACAAGAGGTGAGTACAGACGCGTCCTTACCTTTGCTTTTCCTTTTAGTGTTCTGAACTCGTCAAGTTTGCCCAGATTGCGGGGAACTTCGCTCTGGTCGCCCCGGATTTCACACCACCATGCAGCTCTCTCTCCAATGCCCGCCTATAGTGCTGTCAAGGACAATGTTACCCACACAAGCGCGCTTTGCAAGCTCGTTATCCCAGGAAATCTGGTGATGCTTACCCAAAGGTTCCGACTAGATCCTTGCACTTACTCCGACCACTCTACGACAGACGCACTTCTCCATCCAAACGTTTCGACCCCATGGCTGACCAGGTACCTGTAATGAGGCACATGAGCCACTGCTGCTGCGTCTCTCGCCTGCGTGGGTGTTCCGGGTTGAAGATTTGGAGCATGGTGCGGATTGACGGGCTTGGATCAACCTGGTGCTTCGTTGACTTGGAGCAAACTTTTGAAGCAGTGGAAGTCATTCCACCCCTGAAATAAGTCGAAGGCAATTTGAAAGCATGGCGAGCCGGTATGGCCATCGTCTCGAACTCGCGTTTTCTACGGTCCTCCTTCGGCCATGGATCCAGATATTCGCCGCCACGTCACCACGCATATCAAGCTCATAGACAGAGTGTGACAAACATCTGGCGGTTTTCTTCACGGTGCCACCGAACCTGCTTCTCTATCGTGTGGCACACTTGCGCACACAAGCCCAGGACGTCGACGGAACGAAAACTGCTGCGATCTCCTCGATTCCCAGCTCCCGACATACATCTACCTCAGGAGGCTTCAATCTCCGGCAAGAGCGAGCAGAAACGCTCCCTAAAGCTGCTCTACCACCGCCGCCATCCTCTGCACCCCGCAGCTGCGTCTGCGAGGCCTCCAAGGCTTTCCATTCGTGCTGCGTCTCCACCTCGAGAGCTGTTGCATTTCACCTGTGACAAAGTCACTTCGTCACACATACCCGCCCAACCGCAACACCTTCGCATTTGACGTTATATCTGTGCACCACGCCTTCGCTCGCTCCAGATTTGAGTGTCAAAATGATCTCCATATGCGAGGGCAGCTTCTGCGACTCTGGCGAGCTCCAGGTGTCGGTTGGGCAATTTCTGTGATGAGTAATTGCTTAGCGTTGCTTAAACAGAAGATTGGGCTTTATTTGGAATCTGGAGGTACATTTGTTGTCTATTGATACGGTGGCAACCACTTGACATGTTTTCTTTGGCTTAGGTTTAATTTCAGCCGGGTGGGCTGCTCATGGAGGAAGATATAACATTGCCACCGCCGTTCTCTACCACTTCAAGAGATCATCCGACCAAACACGTCCAGATCCAGAAGTACGAAAAGCCTCACTCTTCAGAGCTGCTCTTCCACGTCCTTTAGCTGCTCATCTGCATCAATTACGTCCAGGAGGTCTTCAACATTTTGAATCTCTTTTCCTACCCTCCCCATTCTTTCTCTGCGGCACAGCCACATGAGCAACGTCACTTCCAACGGCCTTCGTTAGGCTCTAGCCTGGGCTCATACCCTCGCTCGCCTTCGATTTTGGTTTGACAAGGTCGAAGGTGCTGGTGGGCTGCTCCTCCGACCTTGATGATGCGCGGATGTTGGCCGATCGCGTTCTGGACGAACAACTTTTCGTACTTGGGCTCAGCACCTCCCAAGGCGAATTTGGTTGGCCAACGAGGATTGCATAGACGTTGCGAACGTATTCCTGTGCAAAAGCTTGTAGAAGTGGGCTTTAGTGGACATCTTTGGGAAGGTCTGAAGAGAAATAATATATCTGTGACGTGAAATCTGGGTTTTCTCTCAGCATATCAGTATTAAATTGTACCTGTAACGCAGGTAGATCAGCAAGTTCCAGTCCCGATTCTTGCGTAGAACCATGGTCTTTTCCTTCTATATTGCCGAAATAAGCTGTCTGTTTTTCCCAACTCTCATGACGTCCTCAACGGGTACATTTGAACACCACGTGCATGACGCATGTCGCTCGCAACCTCAAGGCTTCGAGTCATCCCGCGTCCTGCTGGTCAATCATTTCCTGTTCACTCGCCAGTTTCTCGTTCATCTCAGGGCATCAACCCAGCGCCATCTATTATCAGGTCGAACATGCAAGCCTCAGGCTGCCCTCAATTGGAGTCGTCCGACGGCATCACCGTGGTTGATCAAACCCAGATCGAACAGAATCCGTCGAAACGTTCTCTGAGCTCCGCTCCTGGGTTATCCTTCGACTGCTTGCCATTTGAGATCGCATCCACCGTCTTCGAGCATTACGTCCATTTCGCTCGTTCGGACAATAGACCTCATGCTCCTTTGACACTCGGGAGGATATGCAGGAGATGGCGCCAGATCGCATGGTCTAATACCGCCCTCTGGTCACAACTCGTCATTTCTCGGGACAATGCAATATCGGAGACGCACGCCGTGCTTGCCGATGAATGGCTGAACCGTTCTGGCACCCTCCCATTGTCGATAGAAATGTATTGCTATCGTCTCAAATTGCCATACAGCTGGCAGGTTATTCTGCAAGGTTGCAAGCGAATGCTCGAGGTCATCTTTCGCTATAGCGATCGATGGCACTCTCTCATTTTAGATGTGCCTGCTACCTGTCTAGGCGGGAATGGGCAGCCTTCGTCGCTGCTGTCCAAGCTCTGCTTGATCGCTTACGAAACTGAAATCGAGCTTATAAATTTCATGATTCGCCCCTGGACTACAAGTCGCATGTTTGCCAATTGCTCGCCCAATGTCGTCAAACTCGGAAGCTGCATTAACATTGACCTTGACTGGAGGCTTGCCACGAATATCACTCTAGGGGCTGTAGATATCGCAGAGGCGCTGCGCATATTGCAGATAGCATCGAATATGGCCCACTGTACTTTCCAGGAGATTTCTGGCCCTTTTGGTTTCGATGTCACACCAAAGGATTTCATCGTATGCCCAGCGCTCGAATTTCTGAGCATCTGCTTCATATATCCAGCGGCGTCGAGATTTTTCTGCAGTGCTGTTAGGCTTCCTGCTTTAAAGCACCTCTTGTTCCGGGGCCGCCAGGAACTCCCGGTGTCCATGGACGACCTTAATTTACTGGTGGCGCAATCCCTATGCTTTCTGAAAAGTCTAGTTATCGAGGAGCCGAACGCGGAAGAAAGAGGTCTAATTGATCTGGCTCCTCTTTTATCTTCCCTCACGACTCTTGACGTTTCGCGTAGCAATTTCGCCAACAGCAGCAATCAGGTTGATACATTTCTCCAGCTTCTCGCTGACCCGCGTCTGTTGCCTACACGTCTCCTCCCCATCTCCTCCTCAACCATGCTCCCATTTCTCCCATGCCTCGAAACGTTCCATTGGGATGGTCCTGCTCCTTACCACTGGACGACTCTGCCCGGTCTTTTTGACCCGGTCGTTCACAATGGAGCCTCTTACCGTCGCCCGCTGAAATCTGTGAAAATCAACTGCAAGACTATCAGTAGTCATATTCCGAACGAAATTCTGCAACAGCTTGCGGAATTTAGACACGTCAATTTCGAGCTCACTGCCGTGATAGACGGTGTGAGGACGACCCTCTTTGCCAAGAGCACGGAACTCCCCTCAACCTCTTAAGAAGTCACCTATGCCAAGCAGACAGGTCAAGCGATTGGAGAAAAACAGTAAAGTTCTTTGTCAAATCAGCATTCATTCCTGTAGCTACCGTATATGATTTAGACGAAGGCGAAATATTTTTTTCTGGCGTAGCCAAAACATATATCGTAGTAGCTGGCCCCGCAACTCATTGACTATAAATGTCGACAAGTAATTCAAAGTGCTGTTAGATTCGTGTAGTATTGGTTCTTCCACCTCCCTATTTCTACTTCTACGTCGCTAGGCGAGACAGGTCAAATACAGTCCTCAATCCTCTGTATCAACGTTCTTGCGCAGCGAATGTCGGAAAAAATTATGGTATCCCATACAAAATACTCAAAATTTTCCATAAAGTGTGCTTGAATCAAGAGCTGCAAGTCGAAGTCGTCGGTCAGGAATTTACAAAGGCTGCCGCATGTGCCGTTCACATGCATTCCCACGCTTTGCAGGAGCAGGCGACGCTCATGATCAGTTCTGCTCAGTTCACGACTCCATCGTTCGCAAGTGTTCTGGCAATTCTCACTTCGCGTCGTTCTATGAATTGCGTAATCCCGTGCGCGCATACTGTGCGATTTCCAGCTGGATACTCCGCCTCAAGAAGTTGAAGCCTGAACCATCTGGTACTTTTTGTCTTCTTCTGCTGCAGTTCATCTGTCTGACTCCTTCCTCATGCTGGAAGGCTCACTGTCGGCAGACATCTGTGCTTAGAGTTTGAAATGAACACCTATTACAAGACTCGACACGTCATCGCTTGACTTTCTCTTACAAGTTGGACTGGTACAGACATGGTGCAAAAGGTTGTGGTCAGGCTCGACTCTCGCCTTTTGTCTGCTGGGAGGAGACCGGAGGGTCGGGCGAAGGAATCGATATGAGGTGAGCATAGACCACCATAGCTTCACTCTACTCCTTTTCTGTGTCCTGAAATTGCTCTTCCTTGACACAGATCTCGGTCAATGTGGCCACACTCCCAGTCCGTCGCTCCCCTCCCAGCACGTCAAGGCTGAACGTGGTCTCTTCAAACAGGATTTGCAAGCTTGCTGATACAGCAGTTGACCTCGTGAGGGCCCTGGCTCAGAGCTTCCGCGATGAATCATTGTACCCCCTCCGTCCCTCCTTTAACGGATGCACCCCTTCATCCCGACAGTTCGTCGCGACGACCCAACTGCCCAAGTTTCTCTGTTAGGATTAGTGTACCGCTACATCGCCTTTCGAGCTCGGAAGCAACAGATTCGCCACGTCTCCGTCATTCAATCCGGCCAGTTACGCGCGACAGCCGTACCCATGCATCCGCCTCACCATCTTGTCCTTCTTTACAAATCTTGCATGACATAGCGACATTGGCAAGCCCTGGAAGGATGCGCAGAGTCCGCCTTACTCACCGAGATCCCTTTGAAGGACGACCACTGCTCGATGACGCGGCTTGTCCAAGATTCTCCTGCCACGTCGACTGCCGCTTTCTTCAGCTCTTTATGGCGGGTTTGAGTCCCTCATCCGGTATTCACTCGATAAACCCATCTTTCTTACCCTCCCGAAGCTGTGTACATCAAGACCTTTTGCATTTCGGACTCGAACTGAGGGCGCAACGTCCCTTTCGCTACCGTCATACGACCATTCGCGTGTTGGTCGTCATCCATGCCCCTCACCCATCCGTCCCTTCCATGTCGACGGTACATGCGCAGCTACTCTGACGAAGTCTTCGGAAGCTAGTCCGTAGCTAACAGCGGCGACGAGGAGGGCTTTGAGGGTCATCGACGCCTTGTCGGTGGGGAGGGTTCGGGCAAGGTCCTGGGTCTTGGAAATTGGGCCAGCGGACGCGTGCACTGGCAGCTCGATCGAAGTTCATCGTCCTGGAGAAAGTCAAGGTCGAGGTGTCATATGCTGGGAACACTTTTGAAGTGGTCGTCATCCGGCAGTCACGAACGTTGACCATCCCTCATTCTTCCAGACTCAGCCACGTCACCAAGGCGAATCAAGCTCAACGCCAAGAGCTGGCGATTCTTTGGCAGCGCGTCAATTTACTGCCAATTTCGTGAGCATGGTCGGCTATGAAGTCGAGGGAATGAAACGTACCTCAATATTCTCGCCTCCCGACTCTCACCTTCACCCAATATCGACCCATTGCGACTTCATACCCGGGCAATCGGGGCAAAAAGTGCTTTCTGAAGCTGCTCGACTATTGTCTCTTGCTTCTGCACGCAGAAGCCTGCTCTCCGAGACCATGAAGCCCCGGCAATGTCCTCTGGAGGAATGTTGAAATTTCTCCGTGACAGCGTCACTCCGTCACAGGTCTCGCCCAACGTCAACACCCTTCGTATCTGACACTCTATATTGCCACCACGCCGTCCCTCGACTTACATTTTGGTTCAAAAACGGTCCCCGCATGTGAGCCCTGCTTCAGCGACTCTGGCGAGTCCCAAATATCGATTGCGCTTTTTCTATGTTGAGTCATTGCGAAACGTTGTTCGAATGGAAGATCGGGCATCAGTCGCGCCGTGGAAGGGCGGTGGATGTCTGCCGACGCGGAAGCACCTTATTGACGCTATTTTAACACTTTGAAAGCGATTGCGGACGGTTGGATCACTCAAGGACGAAGATATACCCTTTCCATTCCCTTGCTCAGTGATTCCGGACACTTAGTCAACAACGCCCCTCAGGATCTGCAGGCATCCGCAGAATCTGTCCCTAGAGCAGCTCTAACACAATGCGCACCCTCTGCGTTTCTCGAATTGCATCCAGAATGCCGCCAAGTCAAGCAATTGCTCGTTTCCACTTCCTCCGCCAAATCTGCCTGCGGCACAGCCACACCGATTACGTAACATCACTTCTCTCTGCCACCAACACCTACCTTCACCGTCCTCTAGCGTGGCCTCACGCCCACGATCGCCTTTAGTTTTGGCTCGAGAGGAACGAGGACGATGCTAGGCTGCTTCTCCGACTTGGATGACCTCTATATGTTGGCCGATGGCGTGCCAGAATGCGTAACTTTTCGGGATCATTTCGCCCAGTCCTGAAGAAGTTTGGCCTACTCCTCGCGACACAACATTCCGTATAACGTTCAATTTCCGGTACAAGATGAATGTTGCTTTGACGCAACCGCAGCGAGGTGCTATCGCTTCAGAATATCCCGGCTCACTCGCAAGTGCTATTTGACGGTCATTCACCACCACTCCTGCCATTTTCCAACATCTCAACCTCGGAAACTTCCCAAAATCCTACTCCTGAATCTCTTCGACCGATGTGTGTTTGTATCATACCAGACGCACTCAACTCCACTGGCTACTTCCATTGGATGCCATGCTCTTTCACCGCCGCCTGCACTGCCAAGGAGAGAATAGTGAGGACCACGGTACTTACAGCAGTCAGTTTGACATGCTAATGCGCATGGTGATAACACCACGTAATTTGCATTTCAGCTGGTGCATACCCAGTGCAATCCGGTTGAAGTTGAAAGTTGAAGGGAGAATACTGGAGAGACGTCGGAGTGAAGGTGCAGTCTGAGAATTAACGGACATACTCAGAAGGTCGGAAATTTTCTATACACGGTTGTCGTGGCTGTATTTGATCCTTTGGCCAATTGTTGCCCGGTGGTTATTGGGATGGATCTGACTCGTTTTCTTAGATACAATGCCTGGCTTTTTGGCGTTGATTGTTATGAATTTCGGGAATGGCAGCTATGTCCAAGTACAGAACAAATTCGTGTATATATTGCCATCAATAAATTTTGAAACGGTACCAGCGAGCTGGTACTGATACAATTGTGCAGAGCACAAAAGACGAAAATAATGATACAAAGTTCAAAGCCTCGACACGCCGCAAAAGGCTCGACTAGACCACAGGCGGTCCATTGTCGGGCAACCATAGCACAGAACCAGAGGAAGATAAAAGCAATATCGGTGAAATGCTTGACCAGAGCAGTGAGAGCACCATTTCTCACGAGAGCAGCTGATAAAGAAAGGAAATGCCATTCCGGACCTTGGAAATCATCATCCACGTCGACATTCTTCCTCTTGCTCTTGGACGCCGCAGAGATCGCCATACCACCAAATTCCTCCAAGGATCATGCCAGCTAGAAGAAGTGGAATCAGCATAATGCATCGAGGTGAGTAAAACAAGGCTTTACCTCACCCCTGTCCACGCAGCGGACCAGATCTTCTACATCCTCCTGGAGGACGAACCGTATCCAGCTCTTGACCTCACAGATGGCGTTCCACCCACGTCCTTGCTATCGTAAGCCTGCCAGCTTCCAAACGTCATAGTGGGTCGCCGACGAGGAACGATGGGCTTATAGTGCGGTGACGCCGCTGCTATCAGGGCTGCGGCCTCCTGCCACATCGCCTCTAGCGAAGGGGTGGTATTGCTCTCCTTCTTTTCGTTGGACGAGGACGCAGATTCTGATGGGCTAGAGTCTTCATCGACATGTCCTTTCCTCCTGCGCGCTGGGGATTTGACCATGCGTTAGTCAGGTCTTTTGGTGCCGAGAGTGAGAGGGGGGATCATACCTCTTGGCTGGGATTTGGCTTTTTCGGGTGCTGGCAGGGCTATGGTCTGTGGGGGATGCCTTGGCAGTGGGGCCATTTCGCCTCCGAATGCTTGATCTAGTCCGGAGGCAGATGCTCGTATCGTCTTGGGTGAAGGAGCGGTATGGCTCAACTTCTGTCTCTTGGTCGACCGTGACGACGATGCAGTCGTCGAAGGGCTAGATTCATCATCGGTGGAGGCTTTCCTCTTCTGCGCTAAGGAGACGATCATTCGTCAGGTCTGTGGTCGATGTCAATCAGAAGAGGAGACATTACCTGGTTGGGGCAGTTTAACTTCTGCGAGTGCAGGCTGGGATATGGCCTGGGGGAACGACCTTGGCAGTCTGGCAATCTCACCTCCGAGGGCTTGATCCAGCCCAGACGCACTTTCGTACCGTCCAAAGCTCTGTTTCGACGTGGATCGGCTGCACGCAACAGCAGAGGTCAGTTTCCATCCGGGATAGACTGATCAGACATACCTTTGTTCTTGATAAGCAGTCTGAGCTTTATCGAGCTCAACAAGCTTCTGCTTGGAGCTGGTCAACTGGCCAGTTGGACTGACTTGACCGAACGTGATTTGTTGATGCGTTTTCCTAGGATGGATTGTGCCCTCGCCTGTCTTCTGACTGGTCAAGTCATCGGATAGCGTGGTACCAAGACTTGATTGCGTTCTTTGCTGCAGAAAGTGTAGGTGATCCTCATTTTGGGGTGCTGAGATGGGCGAGGACGAGTCGGATAGAAGGGGTATTCCAGAAGTCATGAGCCTGGCGTTTATCGTTTTCGGACTGTCGCCGACCGACCACGTTGGCTTGGACAAGGGCTGGAGGACGGATGCGAGGTTTCTACCAGGGCTAGACTCTGGATCCCTCAGATTAAAAGGCGGCGCTAGTGACAATCCAGCACCCAAGGCACTGCTCGGACGTGCTGGCGTGGTGATTGATCAGGGAAAATATCAATACGTGTGGAAGGTTGAGCCGTACCTGAGGAAGGAGGGACGTCTTGGAGTGCCTGAGGCAGCTCGACGGATGGATGGCCGGTGTATTGTGGGACACATGTATTGTTGGGAGACGTAGAAGAAGCGGCACTTGTAGGTGTCGAGACGTTGGTTGGAGTTTGGGCATAAATTTTCTGCGCTGTCTGTTGAGAGGTGTCCGTCGATGGCCAGGTAGCTTGATGGTGCTGTCGTTGGCGATCCATTAGACTCAATCAGCAATTCAAATCGATTATGTGGTCACTCACAGTTGGTAATTTATCCCAGGCCTGCTCAGCTAGCCCTGCTGCTGCTGAAGCTGTCTGCGATAAATAGTCATCATCTAGAGAGGACCTCATAAGTTAGATTTGGTTCGATACGACTACTAGATCGAGATTCGAGACATACCGTGTATGAAAGACACGACCTGCAGTGGTGGTTCATTGGTATTCGGTGCTGTGAGCTGGTGATGTGTTGGAGCCTGGTGCGTATCGTCTTGGAAGAGCTGGTGGTAGAGATGGTAGTCGGAGCTGATTGCTCGTGGAATTGGGCTAGTGCCTGGGTTTTGCTGATAGTCGTTCAGCGGAGTAAGGCCAGCGGGCCAGGGGAAATGAGGTTGCTGTTGTCAAAGAATGGCTTGTTAGCGAGCAGCGCTGTAGTGGTTGGGCTCTGGGGACTTACAACTGCTGGGTAAGGGTTAGAAACGCCTTGAGCTGGATCGATGTACGGGGCCGACATTGGAGCAACTATTGACATAAAAATCAGCCTTAGGCACAACGTTGTAAGGCGCGTTCGAGTTACCTTCTGGCATCCCGAACTCAGCGTCAGCGGGGTGGATTTGGTTCATTGGTGAGCTCGCCTTAGTGGCAAGGGCAAAGACGTAGTCTGAGGCAGGATACATTTCAAGATGGAAGAGCAATCGAAAGAGGCGTGCTAGTGGTGTCTGTTGCTAGAGGTGCTCTACGCGAAGGAAAAAGAAGACGACTATTCCAAGGCCGCTGCCAGGCCATCCAAATTGTGCTAACAATGATTAATGATTGCTGACTTCCTGAACTTCACACACGCGTATGAACCGACCGACCCTGAATGTCAGACACCCGAACGTGCTGGACTTCTATGTTCCCAACCTTCTCTCATGATTTTACTCGAGTAAAGCTTTTGATGACTGAATTAATCCGAGAAAATAAGTTTATGCACTAGTTATCCAGCGGACGCCGAAAAGTTGGCAAAAGTGGGTCGAATGAACAAAATTCGGACTAACGGCTTGTGGAACAAGGCGTGAGTCGATGGGACTCGGAAGGGGGTCGGGCAACGTACGAGACAACTACATAGATGATAGATCGGGTAAATAAATTCGGACGATTCACAAGGAACACGCAGCGGCAAACGGCGGATCGGGTGCTGTCAGTTTAATATTTCTCCGAGGATGTCAAAAAAGTTTGAACCAGATTTAAAGGGTCTGGTCTGGCTCAATTCTACAAGCGTACCTTGGGAATTGATCTCGAAGGGTAAGGAATTGGAAAGAATTGGACCCGGTGAGTTACGCGTCGCTGTCAGGCGGCATGTTAGCGAGCCACAGCTCCGAGGCAATCGCTCTCTTGGACTTCGTCCGCCGCATAATATTAACAATGACATATTGCCCGGATGCGAGCCTTGACTGAGCATAGCCAGAAAATCGAGTTCAGCGAAGAGTATAACTAATTACTCCCTAAAATACCTTCCGCATAGACGCTGCTGCTTGTCGTACATCCGGGGTTTGGAGCGAAGGTGACATATACCAAACTGGCTGTACGGGTTTGAACAGCAACACTTGAGCAACACGATGGAAAGTTGCCGCTTCTGTCAATGCCGCCTCCCGACGTTCCCACGCCTCGCAGAGTAAGACTGCTGCGCTCACGTTGTAAACGTTCATCAGTTCACCGCTCAATTGTTCGTCTATCAACAGCACTCTCTTCACGCACTATGGATCTACAAATTGCATATACTTATGATGCCTCAACTTATGCCCGAAATCCTCGTAATCGCTATCTGTAATCTGACGGAGACTAATACGGTACGTCTTTCTCCTTGCCCGCTACGAATTTCCACTTTCTTCCATATCCTGAGTAGACGTCTGTGGTGAGATCTCGGACTGAACGGCAACTTCAAGATTTGCCTCGCCGCCGCTCGACTTATCTCTGCAAGATGGAGTACTATGGAACTGTTGCCAACGCACACAAGGCTTAGCTTTACGCGTGGCGAGGATTTGACAGTGCTGTCGAATACATGGTTCTAGGTGGGTGTCGACCTGAAGTCGCTCTTCTATTCGCTTCATTGCTCTTCCTTCTTACAGATCTCGACCTCTTTGTCTGGAAACCTCGACTCCCTTCGTGAATGTCGCAAGCTTGCGTCCATCCTCGGATTAGGCGGAACCACGCGCACTGGCGTCCTCTAAGCATCCGCCCCGCGATTAGTCCCTTCCCTTCCGTTCTATGCCAACACTTTTTGCCTTATCCGCACTGGCAATGCCGAGAGCGAGGTTCCGAGTTGGCCTCGGCCATTGATTGAAGGTCGTTTGAAGGACGGTCACTGCGTGATGAGCCAGCTTGCTCAAGATCCTCCTGCACTTCTGCCCACTCCAGCTCTCTCGACAGCGGGTGCAGCGTCGTCACTCAACATTCGCGTCAGCAAGACTACACCGCTGCGCAACGTCCGCCAAGACTGTCTCCTTGCAAATCCGAGTTGAGGGGTCTCGTGTTCCTGCCGTCAACGTGGCCCAACCACGCTGGCGTTCATACGTCTATCACACACTTTCCTCCCTTCCCCGCCAACGATGCACGCAGCGGCTGCTGTGACGAAGCCCTCCGAGGATAGCTGGAGCTCGCATGAGCCGTAGGGGAATCTTTGTAGGACATTCGACGCTCTATGGGTTGAGGTGGTTGGAGCATGCAGCTGGATCCCTGGAGTCGCGCTATCAGCTACATGCGCTAGCGATGCAGGAGTTGGGCGTGCGGCGACGAGTGTCCTTCGCTGCAGACCCTCCAGATCTGGGTGAAGACCGTGAAGTTGCGGAATGGTGAAGTTCAGACCAAGCTCAGGGCCTCATGTATCGTCTCCTGTCGGGGAGGCAGTCGTGGTCGTTTGCCCCGAGAGAGAAGGGGTCCACATCGGGCTTGGAGGTATCATGAGCTGGGAAGGCTTTCGACCCCTCTTGTCGTCGTCATGCTGCGTTCACCAATGTCGGTCGTCGCTGGAGTCGCAGCCGCATCATCAAGGCGAATCAACGTCAAACCCAGGGAATGGTGGTCTTCGAGCGGCCTTAAGACGGGCTACCTTCGCATATGGACCAGTACGATCTGGCTCGGCTGACTTACGAAGGCCTGCGAAGTCGAGAGCAGGAACTATACCTCATTGTCATGCACTCCCGACCCTCTATCAATATCAATTTTTTGCGGCTTCAAACCCGCAAAAAAGACGGAAAAATCACGCTCGACCATCATCTTCTTCCTCTGCCTCCAAAATTCTGGTTTGTCGAGACCTCTAAGCCCTTGCAATCTCGCTGCCTCGCCCTCCATTGGAATGGTGCATTTTCTATGTGACAACGTCACTCCGTCACGCGTCACGCTCAACGCCAACACCCTTCACATCTGACGCTCTGTCTGGTCACCAAGACGTTCCTTGTCTTCTATTTTGGTGTCAAAATGAAGGTTATATGCTAGGGCAACTTCTCCGACTTTGTCAGGTCCTAGATATTGGTTGCCCTTTTTCCTTGGTGACTAGTTGTGCAACGTTGCTCGAATGGAAGATTGGGCGTTGGTCGCGTTTGAGAGGTACGGTGGATGCTCGTCAATTTGGTGGCACTTTACTGATACCATTGTAGCGTTTTAAAAGTGACTCTGGGCGGCTGGGTCGTGCAGGGACGAAGATATACGCTTTCCACCCCGTTGCTCAGTGAATCCAGACATTTATTGAACAACACCTCTCAACCCCGGGAAGCCCAGGCAGAGCTCGTCTCTAGAGCATCGCCACTGCTACCTGCAGCCTCTGCGCCTCTGAAATTGCGTCCAGAAGGCCGTTAAGCCGTGCTGGTACCCTTTTCCTATTTGCCCACCAAATTCTGCCTTTGCGGCATAGCCACACCGATTACGTAACCTTACGTCTCTTCACCACCACCTACCTTCACCACCGTCTAGCGTGTCCTCACGCCCTCGATCGCCTTTGGTTTTGGTGCGAGAGGAACGGGGATGGTGCTGGGCTGCTCCTCCGACCTGGACGATATCTATATCCGGGCGGATGGCGTTCCAGGACGCGTAACTTTTTGAGCTCAGTTTGGCTGCTTTGGGGGAAGTTTGCCTTGTCCCTGGCGATGTGGTGTTATGTATGACATGAAGACTCTAGTTCGGGATGGAGGGCTCCCTAGCGGTGCCCCAGTGAAGTGCTCTTGCTCTTGTGACGATGTACCACCGTCCCAACTCCCGCCCAACTTCAACACCCTTCACATCTGACGGTCTTTCCGGGCACAACGACGTCTCTTGCCCTTAATTTTGGTTCTCAAGCGATCCCCGCATGTTACTCCTGCTTCACCGACACTCTCGAGTTCCCGATATCGGTTGCGCCTTTTCTGTGATGACTAGTTGTATAACGTCGCTCTGATGCGTAATCTGGCGTTGGTTGCACTCTGGAGGTGCGTTAGTTGCCCGCCAACTCGGTGACAATTTACTGACACAATTATAGCGTCTTCGAAGTGACCCTGGGCGGCTGGAACGTGCAGGGACGAAGATATACCCTTTTCACATCCATTCTCAGCGATTTCAGGCACTTGTTCAACGACGCCTCTAAAGTTCGGTCGGGCCAGGCAAATTCACTCTCTATAGCGGCTCCTATATTACCCGCACTCTCTGCGCCTCTCAAATCGCGTCCAGAATGCCGCTCGATCCTTTAAACGTCCGTTGTCTGTTCCTCCGCCAAATCCTCCCTTTACGACACAGCCACATTGATGACGTAACCGCACATCTCTCTTCCACCTCCTACCTTTACCATCCTCTAGCGTGGCCTCACGCCCACGATCGCATTTGATTCTGGCTCAAGATGGACAAGAATGGTTCTGGGCTGCTTCACCGACCTGGACGACCTCTATATGTTGGCTGATGGCGTTCCAGGACGCGTAACTTTTTATGCTCAGTTCGGCTGTTTTTGGGAAGTTTGGCATACTCCTTGGGATGGGGCGTTCTGTATGATGTCAGAACTCCAGTGCGAGATGGAGGGTGCTCTAGCGCAGCTGCAGTGAGGTGCTCTACTGTCAAAATGTTCCGGAAGATTCGCAAGTGCTGTCCGACGGCCACTCCTCTCCCGTCCTACTTTCCAATATCTCAAGCTCAAATACTCCCCTCAATTCTGCTGCTGCGTCTTCTCGAAGTATGTGGGTCTACGTCATACCAGCTCCGCTCAACCCCTCTGCCTGCACCCATTGGATGCCATACCTTTTCACCAACGCATGCGCTCCCAGGAAGAGGGAAATGCTAAGAACCACGATGCTTACAGTGGTCAGTTTGGAATATCCATTTGCTTTGTAATTAAGCTCTTATTCTCGTAATCTCCTCCTCAGCCAATGTGTGCATTACACCTGCAGCAGAACTTTCAGATTGAGGGGTGAATATGGGAATACTGAATAGATGTCGGCGAGAAGGGGCAATCTGAGAAGCAGCGGACGTATTTAGAAGGTCTGAGGTGTTTGCTATCAGGCTCTCGTGGTTGTATTTCATTGTAGTCCGGTGTTGATGGTTCAACGTTCAACGCTTGGTTTTTTTGCCGTTTATCGCTATGAATTATCGGGAACGGCCACCTATGATTCAAGTACAGTAACTCCTATCTTCAATCGACTTTCTTGAGTGGTCGTATTGTCATTGGCATCTGCGTGTATATATTGCCATTGTTCAATAAAACAGCGTTCCAGTACTGATACCACGAGAGCACAAAAGAGGACTGACAATTTGAACATGATGATGAAAAGCACAATATAAAGCCCAAAGCCGAAAACACGTTACAGAAAGCTCGACTAGACCACAGGCGGTCCATTATCGGTCACTCGTAGCACAGAACCAGAGGAAGATGAAAGGAATTTCGGTGAAATGGTCACCGAGCAGCGCACCATTTCTCACGACAGGAGCTGATAAAGAAAAGAAAAGATATCCCGGACCTTGGACATCATCATCCACGTCGACAATCTCCCTCTTGTTCTACGACCCGCAGAGACCGCCAGGAATTCGTTTTCTCCAAAGAGCAGACCAACTGGACGAAATGGAGTCAACATAAGGAGACGATGTGAGTGAAAAAAGGCTTTACCTCACCCATCACAGTCCTCGTAGCTGACCTGGCGTTCTACACTTCCTAGAGTGCAACGTCGACCCCGATCTAGCTGCTGACATGGACGACGACGACCTCCCACTCGTGTTCTTGCCGCAATCGCCGTGATCCTCCTGCTCACGAGGAGTAATCAGCTTATAGTGGGGCGACGCCGCTGCTATCAGGGATTCGGCGGATGGCTGCGTCGCCTGTGGCGAAGAAGTGGTATGGCATTTCTTCTTTCTTTTGGTGGATGAAGTTGCAGGCGTCGATTGGCTGCTGTATTCATCGGTACGTTCTTTCCTCTTTCGCGCTGGGGATTCGGTCATTTGTCAGGTCTGTGTTTGGTGTCACTCAGACAAAGGAAACGTACCTGGTTGGCGAGATTTGGCTTTTGCGGGTGCAGGCTGGGACATTGTCTTGGGGAACGCCCTTGGCAGTTGGGTCATTTCGCCTCCAAGGCCTCGCTTGTATGGCTGGAAGGGTAGTTGCAACGTGGACCGGCTACACGACAGGGCGAAGCTTAGTTTCCGCCTGGGATATATCAATCAGAACATACCTTTGGTTGTGAATACCGGTCTGAGCTTTATGAAGCTCAACAAGCTGCTGCTTGGAGCTGGTCTCCTGGCCAGTTTGACTGGATGGGCCAAATAAACCTAGATCTGATGTCTCTGGGCGGATCGAAGCACCTTGCATCTCGCCGCCAGTGAAGCCACTGGTTGGCATCGTGCTGGAGCCTAATACACTGTTTGCGGAAAAAATATGCAATGCCGATGAGGAGCTCGTCGGCATAGGGGATGCGGATAAGGAGGAAAGGTGCACCATGGGGCTGATAAGCCTAGTCTTCGACCTTTCCAGGGTGTCGTCGATCGGCCAAAGGGGCTTTGACAAGGGCGCAATAACGAAAGGGAGACATCTCCCAGGCCTGGATGGATCGATCACGATAAAAGACGCTCGTGGAACACCATAGGCGGTATCGGTCGGTTGAGCTGGCAACGACATTCTGTCATGAGAGATATTGAGAGATTTGACAACTAACGCATACCTGATGATGGCGGATCGGTCAGCTCATAGGAACGTCCCGTAGTGGAGTGCTCTACGTTTGTGGGCTGCTTGGAAGGGTGCCTCGGAATGTTCGTGGCGTATGGTGGTGCAGCTGCGAGATTATATTGGGGAGAAGACCCCGAGGCGGTATTTGCGTTATCGAGGTGCATGCCCACCTGTTGGGTTGTCGAACTTCCGTCAGTGGCCCCTGCTGTGCAGTCCCTGCTCGTATGTCCATTCAAACGAGTACTCACGATCGGAAGGTTGTTATAGGCCT
The DNA here is from genome assembly GCA_002938385.1 of Gymnopilus dilepis. NCBI lineage: Eukaryota > Fungi > Basidiomycota > Agaricomycetes > Agaricales > Galerinaceae > Gymnopilus > Gymnopilus dilepis. Next base: position 24,469 of record NHYE01000329.1, read on the forward strand.
GCACAGCAGGCCCTGCCACTGAAGCAATTTGAAAAGCCGTGAATGCTTCTAGAACAAATTAATAGGTAAGTTTAAGCCCACTGCAAGTATACAAAGTCGATGAACAAGACACACCCGAGGGTGTTGGCACGAATTGCGGTGGTGGTGAATTTGCGGGCGACGTTGTGAATTGGGAGTGTACCGAATTCTGGGCAAAACCTTCCTGGGTGTCATTGTAGTATTGGTGATAGGGACCTCGGAAGTCCGTATTCGAGCCAGAAGGCGAGTTTAGTTCGTCGGGAACCACCGCCGTCACGGTTGAAATCGTTGAAGGAAGGTAGACAGGCCAAGGGGGATGACCTGGTTGCTATAGTTGGCCCGTCAGCGACTGCTATGATTCTGGCCCTGATCACTTGCCATCGAGGTAGTGTTTAATTTCTGGACGGGGCCTGTGGGTGGGATAGGCAGGAAAGAATTGAGATGTCCAGGTAAAGCAGCCACTTAGAATTTTCGACGCCGAAATCAGCTCTGCGCACAAAGCCTCCAAGGAATGTTCAACTCACTGGTACCTTCTGGCGTCCCTAAATCAGGATCAAAAGAGTTGTTTGTTCTCATTGGAGAGCTCGTCGCAGTGGCAATGGCGAAGACGTAGTCTGAGGTAGGATACATTGAGAACAATCGAAAGAGGCGTGTCTGTGGTGTCTGTTGTTCGTGGTACTCTACCCGAAAAAGAGAAGACGACTTTTACAAAGCCGCTGCGAGGCCACCCAAATTGCGCCAACAATGATTGTTGACTTCCTGAACTTCACACACGCGCACGAACCGACTGGACCCTGGATGTCAGACACCCTTGAACGTGCTAGACTTCCATGTCCTCGACCTCTCTCCTTGATTTTCAAAATTTCGGAGAAAGGATTGGGTCGAGAAGGTAGGTTGATTCACGAGTTCATGACAAATTGGATATCTTTTTCTGAAGGTACCGCAGGTTGCTCGCCGAATTATCGTTCCATTATTCTGGCATAAGATATCAGATGTGTTTAGCTTCACGAAAAAATGTATACAAGCTTTCTAGCTATCGCGGACAATATAGGTCGGTGACTCGGAGGTGAGGTATAATCTAAGAGCTCCAGGTACCTCTTGGAAGATCCCTGCGCGAAGACGTATCGTTTACTTTCTTAGACTCGAGTTTATGAGGCGTGAATATGTGAATCAGTGAAGCCGGAGATTGTCGCCGATGAGAGTAAATAATCCCTGGCTAAGAGGAACTGACTTTTCTCAGATGAACATTTAGCGTTCGAAAGCAATAGACGTTAAGGCATTGGAGTAGGAGTAAGCAGCATTCCATAGGAGGTTGAGGGCGATACAACGCCTTGTAGTTCCGACTCTGAGCATGCAAAATCGAGGATGCCTCGGAAAGTGTCCCGTTCTCAAGGCATAAACTGTCCATCCCAGAACCGAGACTCTGGTAAGCACCAGAGTGGGTCAAATGAAAAAGAATTCGGACTAGCGACATGTGGAACAAGGGGTGAATCGATGGGATGGAGGTCGGGCGACGGAGGAGACAACTAAATCGGGAAAGTAAATTTGGACGGTTCATGAATCATCAGTGACACGCAGTGGCCACTTGAATTTCGGTTGCTGTTCCCTTGACGCTTCTCCGGACATATCAAAATATCTTGAACTGGATTTTCAGGGCCTGGCTCGACTCTACAAGCGTACCTTGGGAATAGATCTCGAAGGATAAGAAATTGGAACCGGTGGCTTACGCGTCCTTGTCAGGTGGCATTTGAGCGAGCCACAGCTCCGAGGCAATCGCTCTCTTGGTATTCGTCCACGTTACTATGACATATTTCTCGGATGCATGCCTGACAAGAGTCGATGAGGTCGTTGAACACCAGGATATACCCTTGGTGCCATTGAGTTTTGGCTGAACCCAACTTGAAGACCGAGGTTGGAGAAGAGAGGAAGCAACTACTCTCTAGACACCTGCCCAGCAATTACTGCTGTTCGTTGTACAATCCAGCCTTGAAGCTAAGAAGCCGTGTACAGATGAACTTCCGTCTGAACCAAGTTTTTTTGTTCGGCCCGAGCGTCACGCCCACGGTCATATAACCCCACGTGCACAATAACAACCGTTTTTGGAAAACAAAGAGCGCGTCATGCTGCTGTTGAACCCCGCCACGTCCTTCCTGCTGACCCTACTGCTGTGCTGCATCTTGCTCAGCCATCAGCCACCAGATTGATGGAGGGAGGAATTCTGCGTCAGGGAGTCGCCCACAAACCCACGGAAGAACTTCAGAGGTCAAGAAAGAAGATCTTGTCATGGCGAGCAGTCGGAAGAAATAAGGGTCTCCAGCCGATTTTGATTGCTCAGCCAATCAGAAGCGACCATTCTGGAACAGACTCTTATCGATCGCCGCCCTCCGCCCCAGAACAGCACTACGAACCAATCGAACTGAACTGGCTCGGTAATATATTCCCATCCATGTTGCGAAATTTATAAAAAGAGACCCATTTTGCTGTTCTGACCTCCCCAACTCGCCCCATTCTTCCCCTCTCCACTCTAACGAGTGGTCGAGGGCACTTATCACTGTGCGTCCTCCTCTGCTTTGTCGCCGTGGCTTCACCGTCTTACTCGTCTCTTACCTACAGGTTCTATCCCTTTCGACCTCTGATGTCGTTAAACTCTGGTACGCCACGTCCTTCATCGTTCAGTCCTCAACGTCTCACTGTTTCTCTGTCAGGATCTACCATGTCCTCTCTCGCTACCACTCGTGGTGGAGATTGACTTTCTCTGTCTCAAGGGTAGGATGACCTTCGGTCTCCTCGTGCCCCCGCTCCACCACAAGCGGCCTCTTTGGACAATGTACAAGAGCACGTTCAAAATGGGTGGTACTCGACTTGTACTGCCTCACTGCCGCCTCCACTTCTGTGTCGAGACGGCTTCTGTCGCGCTGGGCTCACGCCCGGCGGGACAAAGCTTTTCAAAGTATGTTCCTTCTTAACTCTTCTTCCGATATGTCATCTGACTTGCCTCATGAACAGCTCTCTCTTCTCGTCTCCTCTCTCCAGTCGTCTCACGACTCCCTTGGGTGCTTCGTGTGCTCAAAAGACCGAGGCATGGCCGCTCCATTTAGAGAGTGCCACCGACGGTAAATTATCCTCAACGTTTCTCTCTCTCTCTCTCTCTCTCTATTTCTTTTACATCTTCCATCTCGAGTCGTTCACCGACTCCCTTGGGTGCTCCGAGCATCCAAAAGACTGAGGCATGGCCGCTCCTGTCATGGGAGAGCGCCACCGACGGTATCTTTTCTCTCACCAGTCCCGTCCTCTCAATCGCTATTCACATGGGGCGGGACTTCGTCACCACTAGTGAGTCCCATTCGATACTTTCATTTCCTCGTCTGACACTGACATTTTGCAGTTCACCATGATAACCATCGACCACGCACCACAACTTTCGACTTTATGCACTAGGCCCATCCCACCTCTATTCACCAAGCAAGTACCTGGGCACTTCGGTGTTCAAAGCCTAGCATGGCCGCTCCTCCTGGAGAGTGCCACTGGGAAGTACGTAGTTCGCTCTCTCACCTTCTCTCGAGGGTGGTCGAAGGCCCTGGTCCCACCTGGAGACTTCATCGCCGTCAGGTGGGACAAATGATTCATCAGTGAGTCGTATCTTCGTCCTATCTTCAGCTCTTCCTTATGATCTTTCTTCACAGGTTGTGTGCCTCAAAATATACCCCAACCAAACAAACATCACCCTCATGCACCTACTTCGTATGTTCTTATATGATCAATCATTCCTTCTTTCTATTCCATTATCTACTGATGGGACCTCACCTCTCTCGAAGCTTATTCGACCGAGGTGCAGGTCTCTCCCCGGGGAGGGCGGACTGGTCTGTGACTCTATTCATGCGGGTCATAGGTCAGCTGGGTGCAACACCCTTTAGCGTCCTGTCGATCCCTTGTCGCGGGCCCGGGGCTGCTCCATTGATACTCTGGCTCGTCGCTGGGGTATCAGGAGCTCCAAGATCGGCAAATTTCGCTCATAATTTCTTCTTTGTTTATTTTCCTGAGTCGTTCGCTGACTCCCTTGGGTGCTCTGTGCGTCCAAAAGACCGAGGCATGGCCGCTCCATCCATTGGAGAGTGCCACCGACGGTATACACCAGTCCCGCTCAGTCAATCCCTATTTGCGTCGGGCGGGACCTCGCCACTACTAGTGAGTTCTCTGTATCGACTCTCTTTTCCTTGTCTGACAACGGTATGCTACAGTTCACCATCATCACCATCGACCATGCACTACAACTCTCGAACTTATGCACTATGTCCATCACTCCTCATTCCCAAGCAGCACCGAAACTCGACGCTTCTTCCTGGTCACTTCAGTGCCCAAAGCCTGGCATGGCCGCTCCTCCTGGAGAGTGCCACTGGGAAGTACGTAGTTCGCTCTCTCTCACCTTCTCTCGAGGGTGGTCGAGGGCCCTTGCCCCACCTGGAGACTTCATCGCCTTCAGGTGGGGCAAATGATTCATCAGTGAGTCGCACCTTTGTCTTACTTTCAGCTTTTGCTTACCACCTTCCTTCACAGATTGCGCGCCTCAATATGCCTTGCTCAAACAAACATCAGCTATTTCGTATGCTCTTCTATGATCAACGATTCCTTCTTTCATTTCCGTTATCTACTGATGGGACCTCACCTCGCTCGAAGCATCTTTGACCGGGGTGCAGGTCTCTCCCCGGGGAGGGCAGACTGGTCTGTGGCTTACTCTACGTGGTCATAGCCCAGTTGGGTGTAACACCCTCTACTGTCCTGTCGATCCCTTGTCGCGGGCCCGGGGCTGCCCTGTTGATACTTCGGCTCCTCGCTGAGTATCGGGAGCTCCAAGATCGGCAAATCTTTCCATCATTGCTTTCTTCTTGATTTTCCACGAGTCGTTCGCTCACTCCCTTGGTTGCTTCGTGCATCCAAAAGACCGAGGCATGGCCGCTCCGTCCATGGGAGAGTGCCACCGACGGTATTCAACAGTCCCGCTCCGTCAATCGCTCTGCGCGTCGGGCGGGACCTCATCACCACTGGTGAGTTGGTTCTACCTTTGTTATCTGTTCTTCGCCTGACGAAGATCTTGCGCAGAATATCATGATCTACCGGCTCTATGCTCCCTTATGGCTCACTCTTATGGTCTGTGTCTGCTCTCTATGTGTCGTCTCTCTCCGCTCCAACCCCTTTCAATGGACACTTCGATGTCCAAAGCCCAGCATGGCCGCTCCTTCGTGAGAGTGCCACTGGGAAGTAGGTACCACACCCATCACGACCTCTCAACTTCTTTCGAGGTTGATCGAGGTCTCTTGTCCCTCCTGGTGTCCTCGTCATCACCAGGTGGGACAAATGATTCAATGTAAGTCAGACTTTCGTCCTATCTTTGTTTATTACTGAGTCGTTTTCCGTCAACAGTCGTGTGCATCAAGATGTCTCGACTCTACGGCGACAGCAATACCCTGTCTCTATCTCCCAAGCCTTCGAGGTTGGCGCGGACCCTGAGCTACCACCAGGGTATCGCCGTCGTCTCTAACGTATAGGCGAGATGCGAAGACCTTGAATTCCAACCTTTTCTTTCTTTTACTTTAGCCTATTCATGTATCATACTTTATGCTGCCTCTATAATTTCACATCCCCTTTACTACCATGCCTCGTATTTCATTCCATAAACAAAATGGAGAGGTAAATTGTGGTTCTGTTGTGGCAGCCAGTTTCGTGGTCGCACACTATTGGCGGAAATGCTATTTATAGCTCGCCTTTTTCTTTCCGACGAGCAACGGCTCCGCAGTCTGCGATTTGTCCTTCCCGATGGTCGCCACCACATACCGCACCTTCCTTCCTCACTTTGCCAACGCAGTGGCCAAGACATAAACCACGGATTCTATGGCAGGAATACACGCTCAACAGCATCCCCTACAGCTGGTACACTTACCGAAGCGTCGACCTCTGGTCCACCGAAGGGAGGTGCAAGTCGGATGCGCGAATTCTGTTCCTGAAGCTGCAGGTACGTACTCCACTCCATTCATCGCGGCTTCTTCGTGCTGAACGTAGCTACGATTGTGATCCAGGACGTTCGCGACGAGCCCTCCTCTCCTCGTACCACCGAAGACGATGACGACGACTTGTGGGCGTGCGCACCAGTCAGCAGCTGGTTCCTGCAACGCTGAATTTGCGCTGGAGTTCGGCAGGCTGGAGTATTATGACTAACAGAGAGTGAAGAGCGTTGAGAAGGCCACTTATGGAGCTTTATTGAGCCTTACGCGTCGCCACGTCAGAGGAGGTCCATGATATCGGGTCCTTCATTACCCTGGATTGAACGGTATGTCGATTCTCTTTCTCAATATATTAGCATTCGACTAAGATATGCCTCGCAGTTACCTATGCTCCAGTGCTCTCGACCTAGTCAAATTTTGATCGTGGCTTGGAATATGTACGTCCTATGCGCCTTGATCAGAGCTTGACCTCAACTAACGACCAAAGCGCCACAAGGCGGCAGGGAAGATGACGAAGGCAGAAGCCTGAGCTGCTCCAGCATTGCAAGCCATTATCTGACCATCCTCTTTCGAAATGTTCAGCGATGTTTGCGTTCTGGGTGTGTTTGCCCCCCGTTGCTGCAGTGACGATTTATCCAATTTCTCAGGACCATCGAGGTGAAGGGAAGATGCCCATCATTGTCGCGATCTTTGACTCTTAATCGTCGACAATTCCTCGACTGTCTTTACTCGTCCTATTCTCCTTCCGAGTCCCGGACCATCGTAGCGTATCCAATTCTGGCCTCTGATTTCTGTCTTTTTTGTACGTTGTATAGTTGGGTCTTGAATAAACCAGGAACTGAATGGCGATTGGGGCAGCTCCGATTGGACGGTGCTCAAAAAATCCCATAGACGTCCTTTGGACCCAAAACGTGAACTCAGTCCAGTTTCGTTGACAGGAGCTAGTCTCACGGGAAGCATCAGGTGAGAAGCCCCTTCTCCTGACGAAGATATATGACAGCCGCTGTTTACAGCTCTCACTCCCAGTGAGGCCCAGGACGACATATCCATCATCAGAGAACAAGGCGTTGAAGCCATCATGTCCTCCAGCACCCAGAACATCGATGCCCCTCACTCACCACAATATATTTTGCCCTACTTCGACCAATTGCCGACGGAGCTCATCTCCAAAATCTTCATGATTTACGCTTCCGACATAGATCAGATGGGATCCAGGTCTCTCCTAAACCTGGGAGCTGTGTGTCGGAGGTGGCGAGAAATTGCATGGAGCATGCCAGATATCTGGTCAAAAGTGTTCATATCCATCGTGATGGGTGGGAGGAGGGGCGTGCTACCGGAGGTGTTCTGGGATCTCATCGATGAGTGGCTTGACCGAGCTCAAGAACGACCCTTGGACATTTGCGCCAGATTTCAGTGCTCCGAGGACGAGGACACGGTCGACCTGGAACTTCACCACGGCAAGCGGTTAGTGGATATCCTCAACCAGCGTTCTCAACAATGGTCCTACCTCGATTTAGCCCTTCCCAACGCATTGATCCCACGTCTTGGGTCGCCTGCATGCGCTTCGTCCCAACTTCATACCCTGAAGATCTTAGGGGATGACGATCTCAGGAGCAGCGTCACAACATCGTTGACCCAGCATACTCCTCGTATCGTCGAAATTTCTGGAGTGGACCTAGATCCCATTAGCATCAACTGGACGTCAGTCGTCGATGTGAACCTGCCATTCAGCAGTCGGCTTGACCACGTTCTTGAACTTCTTCTCATAGCACCTCAGATCATATCATGCAACTTTAGTGCTATTGGAAGTCGCTTTGGAGGAGCATCGGCAGCGCAGAGCCCTGTCATTCATCATGCTATAGAGGAGTTGTTTGTAACGTTCTCCGACCAAGGATCCGAAGCCGTCTTTATGAACGTCGCTACATTCCCGAACCTGAAGCGCCTTTCCATTGGGGCGGAAATTGACCTCAATCCTCGGCGTCTGAGGACTTTCCTCGCGAGATCCGCATGCGTCTTGACATCGCTGTCGTTCACAGAAACCAACTATTGTGATAATCTTGCTCTTGAGCATTTCGTGCCCCTACTATTCGACTTATACGCTCTTGAAAGACTCTATATTACCAACATGTGGCCGATCAGAACCAATTTTCTGGACGCATTTCGTATCGCACTCACGGCGCATCTTGACGGTTTTGGTGGATCAGGATTAGGACTTCATGGTATATCAACTTCTCAGCTCATCCGGGGCCGGCCAATTCTACCTTCCCTTCGCGTCTTCAGCTGGGAGGGTATGGCACCTTTTCCTTGGGAAATCATCCCGCTATTTTTCGTCCCACTTGATACGTGGCATGTGAACTATTGTCGTCCTGTGCAATCGATCAGTATACGATGCCAGGAATCGGCCTACAGGATGGAGAACCTCCGTTTCATTCCAAGAGACATTTTGTTGCGACTCGCCCAGGCCGCCAATCAGGTTGACTTCGATTTTGTTCAGCAGTTGGACGGACAATCCTACGATTGGTGGGAGGCATCTCGGGCACAATACGAGTAACCATGTCTGGATTAACTAGCTTGGAAGCTGAATCTATTTCAAAAGATCCGAGATCGCGACAGACTATGAGCTTTTTTCGTATATCTCTTAGTACCTGACATCTAGCTTATCACTATATCAGTAGCTTGGACGTATTGCTTTAATTTGCATGGAGATTCCTTTTATCCCGAAGCTCTGCGCCGTTGAACATTTGCTGTCCATTATGATTAGAATCGTTTTGTCAAGGCCTTCCTAGTCCCAGTAATTATACCTAGCAAATTTTCCTCTGGGAGGCAAGGTTTTCAAGGTCAAGTTATCTTGGGGCTGTGTTGGAGACGCTCAGTGAGAGAGAGACGCGTCGAGGGTCGACGCGTTATGGCTAATTCATCACGTGAACGATAGCATCATTGCAGCCTCATGGCTTCCACGCCTCCAACACTGCCCACGACCTGCTTGCAAACTCCTCCGAAGAAATCCCTCCTTGTGCTCATTCAGCAAAGCAATCTCAGTCCTTCCTATAACCCATTGACCGCAGGGATCTTTTGGGAATCACTTTGCTCCAACCAAAGTTTCTACCCATCCGAACTTGGAGGAACTCAAGCAGCACCAAGCCTCCGTATTGAACTCTTTATCGTACTCTATCTAGCAATCGCAGCGCCGATATAGGACTTCTCGTACCTCACATCAAAGATGCAGCCTTTTTGTACTCGATCCGATGTCATCAGCACGTCGGAACAGAGAGAAGTCGGACGCAGACCTATCAATCCTGCGGCTGGAGCATCCTTCCACTCCTTACCAGTCGAAGTCGTCGCAATGGCATTCAAACACTACATCGACTGCGCGCGATCGTTTTCGAAACCTCATCCTTCTCTGACACTCGGGAAAATATGCCGCCGATGGCGCCAGATCGCCTGGTCCACACCTCATCTCTGGACAGAACTCGTTATATTCCATCGACATGCCATGACACCTACCCACGCCGAGCTAGCGAGAGAATGGCTCGGGCGTTCGAGCGTGCACCCGTTGATGATTGAATTTTCCAACCTTTGCGAGGAGGACGAGGAATGCGAATGGGAGGGTGTTATGTCAGGATGCAGCCAGATGCTCGAGGCCCTCAGTGAATGCAGTGACCGATGGCAGTCGCTCACCTTGATTGTCCCTTCTTACTCCCTAAAGACGTTAACACTGTTACGTCCGTCACCCTTGCTGACCCACCTCTCCTTGGACGGAAGATGGGATGAAGACAATCCTGCGTTCGATTTTTTGCCAGATTCTGCGATAATTCCCACTTTCTTGAATTGCACACCGAAGATCGTCAAGATCGCTTACCTTAAGGTCGACCTTAATTGGACGTCAGTCACAGATCTCACCCTCGACTTCGTCGACATTGCAGAGGTGCTGCGCGTGTTTCGGTCTGCGTCGAACTTGATCAAGTGCACCCTGCTGGGTGTTTGCAACTGCGGCTCGGATATCTCAGCTCTCATGGAGGGCGGTTTGATTAGATGTCAGTCTCTAGAGTCCTTGGCCATTTCATTCAGCGACGATGGGTCGCCACATATCTTTTGCAGTTCCATTTCTCTCCCAGCCCTCAAGCACCTTTCGTATGATGGTCAAGGTATCCCACTGTACGTCGAAGACTTGGAGTTGTTCCTGACGCAATCTTCTTGCGTCCTGAAAAGCCTCCTTATAAATGAGTCGGAATTCGAAGATGGAAGTTTGGTCGACCTGGCTCCTTTCTTCTCCTCCCTGACAGAACTCCGCATTTTGGGTGGTCACTACGATAGCAGCGGCAATGATTCCGACTCACTCTATCAGCTTCTCGCTGACCCAAGTCAGCTGTCGTCAAACAATGCCCTCTTATCTTCCACTACACTCCCATATCTTCCGAACCTCGAAACATTCGATTGGGAAGGAAATATGCCCTACCCTTGGAAGACTCTTCCTGGTCTTCTCAAAGCAGCCGTCCCCGATGCCATCCCTCATCGGCGTCCGTTGAAATACGTCAAGATCAAATGCAATGTCGACGAGATACCATATATTCCGAAGGACATTCTCCAACAACTCCTGGATTTCAGCGATGTCAAGTTCGAACTCACGGTGAATTCCCAATGGCGTCTTCATTCAAACGTGGATATCTGGACAGCATCTGTAGAACGATACAGAGAGGATTGAATTTTCTTTTCGTATTTTTAATATGGCACTTTACATCCTTCGTCGACAGTTGTGCACAATATTCAGACCAATGTAATGATCGAAAGCGTCCATTTTGACCTTGAATATGGAAACTGACATACGCTATGAGCTTCCACTCTTTGATTCTGGTTTGAATCGTTCCTGCAACACAATTGGTCATGGTTGCTATTTATAGTTACAGCTGTTTGAGGAACATAGGGCGCGCCATCAATTTTTTTAAAATTCCGCTCCATCTATCAGGGAAATCGTGCGCGAGCTCTAGCTCACGCAAATCTCCCTCAATCCGGACGAATGAATGCTCATTCGAAAGGCCTAGACAGCGCGCAGCACCCTATCCAATTTTTACCAGAGATTACGGACCTTTATGTACCGAAATTTGACAAATAGAGCACTTTACTTCAACTGTGACGGAGAACGTGTCCTGTGTGCTTCCACATCAACCAGGAGCCTTCAAACATGAGATATACGTGGGTTCACCCTATACCCAGCACCAAGTAGCATATTGAGTCCAATGAGTGAGGCGACGCGAAGATTTGAGGCCGCGACTGATGCGGAGGCTGCAGGGCGCATACATACCTTGACAGCATCGGTTTTCAATACCGGTGACCTTCTAATCCCTTTCCTATTTCTGCAAACGTCACCAATTTCCTTCGAAGTTGCTATAATACGCTGCACAACCCGGAGAGACATGTCGAGATTGATGGCAATTCGGGTCGTCGACTCTCCAAGAGTAAAAGCTTGATGAATGACGCGTCTTCTTAGATCAGGTGAATAATGGCGCCGAAGAGGCCTGGGATTCGGTTTCCGGGGCATAAGGGTCCTGAGTGAGGGGAAATGAGGTGTACTGCACGTCGTGGTAAGAGAGCAAGGCGCGTCGCGTGGGACCGCATCAGTCGCGGCCTCAAATCTTCGCGTCGTCTTCCTGTCTGGGCTCAATATGCTACCGGGTGCTGGATAATGACTCAAGACACGTAGATCTCACATTTGGAGGGTCCTGGTTGATGTGGAAGCACACAAGACATGTTCCCTTGCATAGGCAAAGCAAACTAGTATATTTGTCAAATTTCGGTACATAAAAGTCCGTAATCTCTGGTAAAAATTGGATAGGGTGCTGCGCGCTGTCTAGGCCTTTCAAATGAGCATTCATTCGTCCGGATTGAGGGAGGTTTGCGTGAGCTAGACCTCGCGCACGATTTCCCTGATAGACGGAGCGGAATTTTAAAAAAATTGATGCCGCGCCCTATGTTCCTCAAACAGCTGTAAGGTTCTTTTTCCGACGGCACCGCCTTGGTCTGCACATCCCGCCCGCTACGACCGACGCCACCGATACACACTTGGAAGAGCGCCGCAAGATCCAAGGCCTTCTTCTCCTGAACGAGGCGTTGCTACCGACGTAGGAGATATCTCAGTCTGGAGGATTTATCAGATAAGACAACGAAGCGCGTGACTGCTGAGCTAACCCACTCTTGCATCAGTCATCGATCACCGAAAACCAACTCCGCTCGCCATTCCATACAGTTCCACGGCGCGTAAGGGGCAAAAATTTTCGCCTCTGAGGGGCTGGAAGAAGTCTAGCGGAGGACGCACCACGCCATGCACGATATGAGCCTGCAAGTGGCTATAAATATGCTACGTTCTTGACCGCTACCACCACCATCCACGCAGGCTGAAAGCCTAAAGACGATTCTGGCTCGCAACTTCACAGACGACGTGAGTAGGTTCACTCTTTTCGTTTCTTATGCGTTTTGCGTGGAAACTGAGCCCTGTATGCCACCAGAGCACGTTGTACAGGAAAAGTCTGCGGCTGACTCGCGACATTCGGACATCGAAGCACGTTTAGACGAGAGCGTGGTTGAAATTTTGGCAGGTCTGCAAATAGTACGTCCAGCTGACTCTGGCCTCGCCATTTCCTTCCGAGCTCATATCCATTACGACAGCCCTGAAGGCACGGCGCATCTTGACTATCGCGTCCACCGTCACTCCGTTGAACGATTAGAAGGCACAATTCTTGGGCTTATTGAGCCATTCATTCAGTTTCGAAATCAAGATTACGTGAAAGGATTTCAGCTTCTAAGCATCCTTTTCTCCTCTTTAAAATCGACTCTATCCGACTCTACAAGACCTAGTCCTTACCTTAAAACATCCTCTGTTCGCCACCACAAGCATCGCCATCGTAGTCCTCTCGAGCTTTGAACTTCACGCCTTACGCCCTACGTTAACCTCGCTGTGATCTTTCTTCAGCCGTATTCTCTTCAACCTGTTTTTCTGCGATGAGTCGAGTAGGAGATGTGGAGGGAGGTTCTGCAGGAATGGAGCCACTAACCAAGCACGACACGTCACGATATTCGACGGAGAAGGGGGACAGGAAGTCTGCAGCACTCTCAAGATCGCCCTCTGTCTCATCCACGCCAACATCGATGCCGACAGCGACGGGCAGAGGCTTCTTGAACGCATGCATTATCGTGATGACGGTCACTTCCATAATGATTATAAACGTTCGTACTCAAATCGTTTTCTCCGAGAATTCACCGTGAGCTGACCTTGCTCCTGTCTTCGCCTTTTTCTATGTACCTTTCGTGTTATGGACTCTCAGACTGCTAATGCGACTTCGATATCAATCTCTTTACCTACGATACAGAGAGAGCTTGACTTGACGCCTGCTCAGATCCAGTGGATCGTTTCTGCATATCCCCTGAGCTCGGTAAGTTGATTTCAGATGAATTTAAATAGGCGAGCTTTGCTGACGAAAATTCAACGTCATCTCCAGGGATGCCTGTTCCTCGTCTTTGGCCGTCTTGCAGACGTCTACGGAAGAAAGCTCGTATTCACAATCGGAACGTTGATTTTGGCGATTTTCACACTGGCTTGTGCATTTCCGAATAGTAAGCATCACACAGACCCTCTTCCCCTCTCTGGACTCACAGCCTACGATGTTCTACAGAGGTTATAACACTCGACGTGCTGCGCGGCCTTCAAGGAATCGGCGCTGCAGCCGTCATTCCGGCATCTGTAAGGTGTTTCCGCTGCCCTCATACATTCCCTTGCTACAGAAGCTGATCCTCCCTTTCTGCTTGGTGTGTTATTACTCTAGCTTGGAATTCTGGCCAATGCGTTTCCGCCTTCTCGTGCGCGATCGCTCGCCTTCGCCACCTTCGCTGCTGGTGCACCCATTGGAGCTGTCTTTGGGACAGCCGTCAGTGGTGCTCTGACGGAATACTCCAAGTACGTTCTTAGAATGCCAAGTGTTCTCTGTTGAATGTTGATCCGTTGTGTGTAGGCAGACGTGGCGCTCCTCGTTCTATCTTATGAGCGGGCTTACCCTCCTCTGCTGTCTAGGAGGTTTGGTCTCAATTGATAGAGACCCTGCGTCCGAGGAGAAGGACAAGCGGATTGATTGGATCGGAGCGTTTTTGGTCACTGCTGGTCTTGTTCTGATCGTTTTCGTCCTGAGTCAGGGCGAGATCGCCCCGGATAAGTGGGCTACCCCTTGTGCGTATCCATTCCTCCTTCCTTCCCTAACCACGTTCTGACGTTGGCCCTTTGCTCAGATATCATCGTCCTCCTCATCCTCGGAGTCTGCCTCGTAGGCGTCTTTCTTTACTGGCAACACATCCTAGAAAGGGCGCAAGACGATCCTTCACGCCACCATGCCAAGTTTTACCCACCGCCGCTGATGAAGCTCACCATATGGACGAGGGCAAACTGGCGCTTTGCGGCGATGATGGCGCTGGCATTCATGGATTGGTGTTCGTTCTTGTCGTGGACTTATTGGGTCCAGGTGGGTTTGTGTTGACGTGGCGCGTTCAGTGCATGAAACTGACCTTCTGTCCTTCTAGTTGTACTATCAAAATTATATGGGTTATACGGCTATGCAAACAGTCGTCCGCCTCTTGCCCATGTTCGTGTCTGGCTTCCTATGCAACTTGTTTGTCGGCTTTATGGCCGCTCATGTTCCTCTGGTCTTCCTAGTCGGTACGTTGTCCTTTCATCCACAACATATACTCCTTGCTTACCTTTCTTTTGCTTCATGCACCAGCTGGCGGAGCCTTCGCCACCTCCATCGCATGCCTCCTCTTCGCCATCATAAAACCAGGCACAACATACTGGGCCTATGCCTTCAACGCGTCCTACATATCCGTCTTTGGTGCCGACTTCGTGTTCTCCTCTGGGACGTTATTCATTGCGAAGTTTGCCCTTCCGCATGAGCAGAGCGTTGCTGGAGCGTTGTTCAATACCATGACTCAGGTCAGTTGTCTCACGCTTTCGCCTCCTTGGGAATTGCGCTCACGGAGAATGATGTAGCTTGGGACGGCTGTGGGTGTAACGGTGACAACTGTCGTCTTCAACAGGATTTCTGAAAGGATACCTTCCAATGAGGATAATCTGAGAGCGTATAGAGCAGCGCAATGGACGGCATTCGCTTTTGGTCTCGTTGGTAAGTCAAATTTTCGTTGCGCTTTGATCTCCTGTTATTCAAACATGTTGTCGTCCTCCAGCGACCGTTCTTGGCGTCATTTTCTTCAGAAACGTCGGCGTCGTCGGCGACAGGTCTCCACCTAAACCTCAAGCGCCCGCCGATTCAATATCAGCGCATGAGAAAGGGATTTCAAATACAACTGCACAAGATGCTGACGGCGAGGAGACTGCGACCAATACCCCGGCTCTTACGAGGTCGCCCAGTATTGAGAAGCCTATACCTCCGAGGACGACAGGGTCTGCTGAGGCACGGAGTCCTGCTGTTTCTTCATGACATTGAAGGGGTTTATGTGCGGAAGGGTACACATCCAAGATGGGTTGAAAGGACGAATGATAAAAGTATAATATTTATATCATAGAGTTCGGATTATTTACGTTGACGATGCATTCCGACACGACTCACTGACTTGCATTTTTCTTTCCTTGCGCTTGGACTTCGTAGTATCCGAAGATCTAGTAGTAGGCTGCCCGTTTTTTTTCAGAAACTAGAGTGCAAGCCCGTGCTTCGCACGGCGATGGGGGCTCGAAGGCCTTCTTTTTTTATCTTATCAGTGCTTCG
>NHYE01000330.1:0-44183 GCA_002938385.1 Gymnopilus dilepis
AGTGACGTCGGTAGTGAAGGGCTTCAACCGGCACATTCAGAACAGATCTACTAGCTGACCTTCGAAAGTGAAAAAGCTTATTCCAATGAAAACAACCCAAACTTCGACCAGTGACGTCGGTAGTGAAGGGCTTCAACCGGCACATTCAGAACAGATCTACTAGCTGACCTTCGAAAGTGAAAAAGCTTATTCCAATGAAAACAACCCAAACTTCGACCAGTGACGTCGGTAGTGAAGGGCTTCAACCGGCACATTCAGAACAGATCTACTAGCTGACCTTCGAAAGTGAAAAAGCTTATTCCAATGAAAACAACCCAAACTTCGACCAGTGACGTCGGTAGTGAAGGGCTTCAACCGGCACATTCAGAACAGATCTACTAGCTGACCTTCGAAAGTGAAAAAGCTTATTCCAATGAAAACAACCCAAACTTCGACCAGTGACGTCGGTAGTGAAGGGCTTCAACCGGCACATTCAGAANGACAGATCTACTTGCCTGACCTTCGAAAGTAAAAAAGCTTATTTGCACGCCAAGAAATTAGTTTACGAAATCGACGCATTTCTTAGTTGCCTATTTGAACAGTCGACGATCCACAAGCTAAATACGTGGCCTTCCAAAAAGACTTGATCAAGACAAAGTTTCAGGAGTGGCTGCCTTGTATTAGATCCCGACGGCGTCCATAGCAATCGAGTAGATAGCAAAAATCATACATGCCTGTGTAGCCCTGCTTTCGCACTACTACAAGTACATGTCCAAGGGACCACGGAATATGCGTGATGGTCTGATGAAAAAGCCATTGACAGGACAGGTAGCCCAAACCTTGAATCTCGCAGCCATTTCGTCAAGCAATGCTTGAAGCAAGTGTTGGCTTGGTGTTACCTGGCATGGTTTAATTTCACTGTCGAGACATCGCAAGAAATTAGTCCGCGCTTGGGAATCAAAAGACATTCCTTGGCAAAAACCAGCCCCACGAACAGATTTCTTGCTAGAAATAGGTAATATTAGCCTGGCAGTCGTCCGGATCCCAGATCTTCGGCCAACGATTACCTGAGTGACCTCGGCATGTTCTCACAAATCCTCAGGCTCAGCATCTAGCCATACCTCTGTGTCAGTCGATTGATACTCGATGACTTCATCGGCAGGCACCAGCTGTCTGGCGTCCACGGCTCCGCGAACACCTCGTCTCGGCCGCAAAATCCACCGGGCTGGATTTTCTTTCATGTCTTCCAAAACCTTTGACATGTATGATTCTCCGTCAAGATCGTGCCTTTCAAGGGTGATATTCCACCCGAGAAATACACGGTTCATGCCATCGACCTGGCTATCGCCGTCATTGTCGTCATCAGAAGCATAGAGCTGGTCCAGAGAGTGAAGCGAGACGATAATACCGAGGCGGTGCGAATAGGAGATGTCATAATTTTGTAACATTTCCCAGGTGCAGCCCCGTTGAAGGAGCTTGATGTGGACAGGGTTCATCTCAGATATGTCGTAGGACCTAGCATCAATTTCCACGGTCGGCGGCGTCCAGCGGGGTAGGACATAATCGAGCTCCTCCTCTTCAGAATCCCCAAGAAAAACATGATTCCCGTTTCGCTCATCATCGTCCAAAGCGGACTGGGCTTCGTCATCATAGTCACGGGCGCTCCCGTTGGCATTGTCACTGTCACTCGTGGAGTCTGCGTACATGGTTGGTGGGACTTCAGCTCCGTGACGATTGTACATTCGAAAAAGCTCTTCTTGGAGATCTTCGTCGTCTTCAGAATAGTATGTGTTCAGGGCAAAATCTTCTGCAGAACCTTCTGAGGCGTCGTCCATGGACTCCTCGTCGCTAGAGGGGAAAATGCCTTTCCAGGGGTTGTTCTTATCATAGTCAGTTGCGTCTTCCTCCACAGGCAATTCAAGATGGCCTGGCAAAGGCGGCTTAGACTTCTTAAGAGCAGAAACGACAGCCTTGATCATGAATACAGGCGCAGGACGATATCGCACCACGGCCCTACATGATGGGCAGGATTTGGTGCGCATGAGAACAAAATGTGGGTCGCTGAGTTCTTCTGGATCCATATCCATGCTATCCAATGTAGGCGGGGCTTTGCGGAACCACTCGCGGAGGCAGGACAAACATAAAATATGGCCGCATGGAGATAGTCTAATCAAGGGCATGTAGAATTTCGTGTAAGGTGCCGTTGGAAACTTACGAAAACGGATTTTGAGGGAGCTCCATGCAGATCTGACATTGAATGGATGTCTCGATCGAGGAGAGAAGCTAGTAAGTGCGTCAGGGAAGATATAGGACGGGAGGCCTGACAACGACAGACCTCAATATTTGTAGTAGATCTCTCTTGCATAACTGCCAGTTCCACCTCCTTATCTTGCAGCATCTATTTAGAAAAAAAAACGTCAGACATATTCTCAATGTTTTAATATATGCAAATGACCGAGAGTACAGCTGCTAGCTCAGATTTCGTCTCATCGTATTTCTGGACCAAAATTAGTCCAGGTCTTGGATTGAAGCAGGAAACAGACCTTAATATACGTCCTAGACAACTTCTTAAGATCTTGTACTTCTTCTTTCAACGTTGCAACTTCCTTCTTCATGTGCGCATATTCTACAGGCTGTGATGCGTTGCTGGCGTCTCTGTTATCCGGGATATATTCGCCAGGCTCAGCTGGGTGGAAATCGGCCTTCGAATAATTTTCAAGGCGTGACGGCCGAAGACCAGACGAAAGACTCTGGAGTTTCCTGTGCGACGGAACGAAAGATGGCCCGGCTTCTGACTCGTGAATTCGAGATGGAGCTGGAGGGAATGAACGGGTAGTTGCCGGTTGAGTAAACATGGATTTCTTGTTCTCAGATCTGTCAGAGCGACTCGGCCCTCGTGCTGGCTTTCGTCTCTTCGACGACGAGGACATACTACCAGGAAATACGGGCAAAGGCTTGTCTCTCGCCATCGTATTGGTCGACCGTTCTCCTGAAGAAGGACGAATTGGACTAGAAGACGATGACCTTCGGTGATGGGTCCTTTCCCTTCCACGTCGAGACAAGTCTGCACTGACACCTCCGCTGGAAGTCCCAACTAACAGAGCAACCCTATCCCTTATTGCTTCGCTTCCTAATTGCGTTCCCTTGCCCGAACTTGTGGGTTTGATGTCCTTACGCTTGGAATGGCCATCCGACATCAATTTCTCTTCAATCCACGCAGGAAGAAAAAATAAAAATGAGGTGTGCTTCAAGAACGATACCGCTTGAATCGCCGTAGGCTGTCCTACGTCCTCGTAGAGTGCCCAGTTTCCAGTCTTGCTCGAGGTATCATCCGCTCTCTGTTACCATACGAAAATTTGGATACACAATGAATCTGTTCGCCCAAGTATCGCTATGTCGCCTGTGATAGCGTCGTAGAAGATGGTGGTCTAGTAGAACAAGCGAAGTGATGTAACAGCGGCACAATCTTCCTAATTAGAATCGCATCGCGGAAGATGCCGAACTTACACTGTCAGTGCCAAGTCAGTGCGCCTCTTCTCGAGGAGCTTGCTAGTCTAAGTCTTGGGTTCGTACATGTGAGGCAGATGACCAGCAGTTGTGTAGAGTACATGAAGGTCTCTGCGTTTGTTTATCTACTATGTTGCTGTAAGGCAAAGATCTGAGTCCTTTCACTTGCCTTTGACCGTAAATTACTTGTCTGTGTAGAAGTTTTTCACGGTCAACTGAACTGAGTAAAAGGACTTCTGTTAGTTCGCATTGAACAAGGGCTAGAGCAGGTCTACGCCAAGCCTGTGCTCAGTGAAGATGAGATGGCGCCGCTGAGATTAGATACGGAATCAAAATTTGATCTGCGAACGGCCGAACTTGAACGAACTGCGTCCATATCTTTTCCGAAAATTTTATATTAACCGAACTTGACTCGAACCATATTCCTTTCAGTAGTCCGCTCCTCTCAAAAGATGCCCTTGAACACTGGCCGCGTCCTCCTCGCATACTCCGGAGGCCTGGGTGAGCTTGGTTCCAACTATCTTATACGCCGCGATCGACTGATTAATGATTTACAGATACTTCATGTATTCTTGCCTGGTTGATTGAGCAGGGATATGAAGTATATGCTTTCATGGCGGATGTTGGTCAGGAAGAAGTGCGTGCCCCATCTCCCTACCCTTGTCACTACGTTCCGTGAATTCATTTTCCTTTTACGATAGGACTTCGTCGCTGCAGAGAAAAAGGCACTCAAAGTTGGTGCAAAGAAGTTTTTCTTGGAGGTTGGCATCATTCTCATCGCGGATTTGCAAGAATATATTGCTGAACTCTGTTGTTCCTGCCTATCCAGGATCTGAAACGTGAGTTCGTCACCGAACTCATCTACCCTGCCGTCCAAGCCAATTGCATCTACGAAGTTTGTCAATTCACATTCCCTCGTTCTAGTCTTTGCTCATTCTTCACCCTTTCAATCTGTTCATAGAACGTATACCTTCTCGGCACTTCCCTTGCTCGACCTGTCATCGCTCGCGGTATGATTGCTGTGGCCGAACGAGAGGGATGCGAGTAAGTCCTATTTCCCCCGTGATAAGCCTCGTGTCCAATTAACTTACGACCCCTGATTCACCTTAGCTTCGTCTCTCACGGATGCACAGGCAAAGGAAACGACCAAGTCCGATTTGAACTTGCTTTCTATGGTCTCAAGCCTGACATTAAAGTTATCGCCCCCTGGCGAATTCCCGGTCCGTCATCATCGCACTCCTTTGACAAGCTCATTCTAACTATTCCTATCCCACGTACAGAATTCTATAACCGATTCCCTGGCCGTCAAGCCCTCCTGGCCTACGCCGAGCAAAAGGGCATCCCTGTTGTCCAGACCGCCGCTAAGCCATGGTCGACTGATGAGAACCTTTTCCACATCTCTTACGAGGCTGGCATTCTGGAGGACCCTAACACCACTCCTCCGGCTGACATGTGGAAGCTTACCACCGCGCCTGAAAACGCGCCTCAGGAACCCCAGCGAATCTCTATTGAGTTTAAAGCTGGTCTGCCCGTCAAGGTCCTTGCTGACGGCAAAGAATATACCGACGCGGTAGAGATCTTCCTCGCTCTCAACGCGCTCGGAAGGAAACACGGTATCGGACGGATCGATATTGTCGAAAACCGATTCATTGGTGTCAAGTCTCGGGGATGCTATGAGTCTCCTGGAGCTACTATCCTCCGTGTTGCCCACGTCGACCTTGAGGGCCTGACTCTGGATAGGAACGTCCGTGCTTTGAGGGATCAATTCACGACAATTGAGTTCAGCCGAATTTTGTATAATGGTCACTTCTTCACCCCTGAGCGCGAATTCATTACGAGCTCCATCCCGACCAGTCAGAGGACCGTGAATGGTGTTGTCAGGTTGAAGCTGTACAAAGGAAACGTCGTCATCGAGGGTCGCGAAAGTTCTGAGGTGAGTTGATTTTCTTATCATCTTTGCCTTCTCATTCTAAACGTCATCATGAAGGGTCTCTATGATGAACATCAATCGTCTATGGATGAACTTGGCGGCTTCGAGCCCACTGATACCACTGGCTTCATTCAAATCGAGTCCATCCGGATCAAGAAGTATGTCCTTCTGCATTTTGTTTCAGAAAGCTACTGACCCAACTCCTCCCTAGATGGGCTCAGGCCAATATCCGCAAGGGTCAAGCTGGCGTGTCTCCGAAGGATGTCTATGGCAGCCGTGTCTAGATAACGCGTCCTAAGTTTTTGAATGTCACAGACCTAATGAAGTCGTCAAAGACCTGCCCTTGTGCTATGTACAAAAATCTATCCAATGGATCTCACGAAATTGATATGGTGTTGCATTGTAGTACCCATTAGGACTGTCGTTGTAAAATGTAATTATAATGTTTTCTTTCTTTAAAGCATTCAGCATGATCATGAGTAGTGATTGATAGATGCAAATAGATGAGGCAATCGCCGAACAGTGTTCGGTTGAAGGCAGGCATATCGACTTCTATGGGCGGTTCGGTGGACCATACCATAAAAAGGCATCTTGCGCAGAGAATGCTAAGCTGTGATAAGAGGTGGAGTGAGGTGCAATGCTGGTATGCAGCAATTGCGAACGCTGGTGGAACTCTAATGCGATCCAATATATATCATCTCCAGCGTCTTGGTCGGCCAACCAGTCACAGGTATCACCATGACTGGTCCAATTCCTGGCCTGCGAGTGAGCGGGCTAGTGGATGGCCACGCTCATAAACCACTGGCAGAGGATCGATCGCGGGCATTCATCAAATGCGCAAAGGACTCGCGACAAGACGATCATGACGGGCTGGCCGTCCAAGTGCAGGGGAATCAGCCGAGATCGACAGCGTAAAGCAATGACGCCTGGAGGGCAAACAAAGAAGGATACGCATCCTTTCCCGCTGCTTGTGGAGACGTCATGTATCCCACAGTTCCGTACCAGTCACATCCAGCAAGACTGCGTGCTTGAAAGCCTCTGGAGGAACGACCCCATCGCGGTTACCGACGGCGAGGAGTCTATGATCGGTGGTGTTGAAGAACATTACACCAAGTTGTGCTGCTCTGTCCGCGTCTATCGTCACACAGATGACCCTCGTTTTGCCAGGAACATTGAGGTCTACAGAAGTAAGTACATTAACGTCAGTATACTGTAGGAGGACAAAAATGAGACTTTGGCTGGCCTTTGAAAAAGTTACCCGCCAGGTTGCGATACATCCTGATGCAATGTCTCTGTCCTTCGTAAATCCCGTGTTCGACTGCAGGGAATGGTGTCAGGCAAGGATGGAAGAAACGTGAACGTAGCATACGTATGTGTTCCCACTCTTGCTCTTTGCACATGTAGGCGACGACTTGCAACTTGCCCATGTTGAGAACCCTATGAGTCGAGTGGTCGACGTACTAAGGCACACAAATAAGCAAGATTTCCGATAGGTTTGACTTGATTGCCACATACCGGGATACTATGCTCAGCTCTTGCCCTGACCCATGGGACGTCAATCAGTCGTCCTCCAATTAAGTCCGGAAGCATCGCTATTTCGAAACTATCACGAGGATCCCTGTCGCAATACCGAGCAAAGGTCTTGAAGTCCATGTCCCGATAAAACTCTTCTCGCATCTAGGTAAAATAGGGAAAACTTGTCAGTTAGGCAACCGCAATAGGACCGAAAAGATAGATAGAAATGGACGAAACGGGAAAGACAGCTCACAATTTCCGACACGCGTACAAAACCGTCGGGAACAATCTGGTATCCCAAATCCCTGGCCGTGTGTCGCAAGATTTTGGCAGTGGTGATCGAGAAAATGTATTGACGTTGTGCCGCCATGTCCGCTGGAGCATAACCATGCGAGGCTGCCGACATTCGTGGATAGTATACACCCGCCTGACGCGTGGAAGCCATTACTGGGGGCCGTGATCCATTAACCACAGCATATGGAGGTTCACGCCTTTCGACTACACGAGGAGGAGGCATCCGGCGAGGCCAGATAGCTTCCATGGTTGCCCGAGGGTTCTTCGACACCAGACCGGGGACAGGTGGGTTGAGCAAAATAGGTGGCCTTGGTTCTCGCATTCTAGCCCTAGCGATTGCAATCATACGCGCCTCCTGTTCTTTTGTCAGAGCTAGCAAAGGCTCCGGAGTAGGTGGGCCTGAAGAAAGTTGGGCCAATGACATGGATCGTGTACCAAGAATTGAGGTTACATGTCGTGTGCGATGGCGGCATCTGGCGACCGCAACTTGCATACTTCTGTAGCAGTACAAGGCAGCGCTCTATGGACGACAAAACTTCGGGACAACTGCAGATGGCGACATATGCGTTCAAGGTAAGGTTTTCAAATTTTGGTTTTGCAGAAATGGTACTGGTCTGTGGTCACGTGAAGGGGTTCGCCAGAAATTGAATTTTTGCTGGATTTTGAATGCAATTTCTTCTCGATTGCATAGGACTGTCGACTGATGTTCTATGTTACAAACCCTGCTATGAAATGATTATCTACATTGTTATTATAATTTTACACCCAAGTTCCCATGCAATTTCACGCGACACGAAGCTTCTTCACATCTCTCTGGCCAGTACCGTCTTTAGAAGGAGTAATTTGAGGCGTTGAAGACCGGGTATTATAACCAGAATGAGGGGCACTCGGTGGGGTCGACTGCGGTATACCCAACTCCTTCTTGAGTTGCCGTAGCCATTTCCCACCTTCTGCGCCTTCAAAGAGCCAGACATGGCTAAGAAAAGAAGAGGCAGTCAGCCACGTTTCAAAGGATGTCAAAGTCAAGCAAAATTGAATTCACCTGTCACCGACCCTTTCAGGGGGGCGAGACTCACTCAAGTCCTCGTCAGATGCAGAAGGCCGCTTCTTCAAATTATTATTTCCTCTCGGTGGCTGCAATCTCATGCCGGGAGGCGTCACTGACGTCGTCGGTTCAGGAATTCTAGGAGGTGGAAGTTCCCATCCTAATTCTTTACAGAGATGCATCACGATATTATCGGCGTTCCCAAGGAGTACAATCTGGGAAAGGACAGGGTAATCATCAGCCCTGAGTGCAGTTGACGAATCACGATGCACCAAGCTCTCGGTCTCAAAAAACCGCATCGACGGAAGTCAAAATTGATAAGATCCAACTCACATCTGGATTAATGTGCCGTATAGGAGTCTTGTTAATTAGAATCTGAGATCGTCGCAGACATCAATCACGGAAGTCGACAAGTAAACTTCGCCAGATCCCAATCTCACTTACCTGTGGTATTGAATGAGGAAGGTGAGCTGTAGAAATGTATCTCAGTTTAGCAATGACAGAACAGCCGATAGCAAAAATATAGCTCAAGTCAGAGAAACTCACAAAGGATCTCAGCCACAGGTGATACCTTCAGTGAAGTACCAATGACAAGGAGAAGGTCGAGCTTCCACCGATCTTCCTCCAATGACCGGTCAAATTCGTCGGTAAGCTTCTCACCGAAGAACGTGATATCGGGCTTCAAAGACAGGCATGAAAGAGTCAATCAGTCACGGTTACTGACCGTAAGGAAACGTACACAGCTCACCTTCATGATACCCGGCGGATACTCAGGAGCATCACTCTCATCTTCGACATCGCTATCCCACTCTCCTTTGGCCTTCTTCTTGCTCATCTTGCCCTTTGGTTTTATCGGTGCAGAGTCGGCAGTATTACATATTTTGCATAGCGGCACCTTGCGGCTAAGGATGTCCGCTTCAATATCAGTTCCGGGCACCCGGGTGCGACATTGAAGGCAGGTGGCAGTGGCAAATGAACCATGACATTGGAGGACGTTCTTGACGCCTGCCAGCGTCTCCAGCGTGTCTATGTTTTGCGTATAGTTCTGCAGCCCGGTTATGAATAATAACGTGAGATAAGATCGACGTGTTTAGTTACCCGCAATAGCTGCCGTAAAGAGCATAAGTTAGTGGTAACATAAAGATAGAGGCCTAGGCAGTGGACGCACCTTTCCTTTGTCTTCTATGAGTTTAATAAATCTGTGGCACGGAGAGGGTACGAAGTTGGAGGGATAAATTTGACTGGCTTGACAGTCAGCTGTGACGATCGGGGTCGACGGAGCGTGAAAAGCACCTGGCAAAAGAACTTGACGAGGCACACATTTCTTAGTAGTGCCGTTGCTGTATTTTGTCAGCCAACTTACTAGAATACTGATGGATCGGATCAGATTTAGTGATAATATAGATCAGTTTTCATTCACCTGAAGGGTTCTCTCTGAAATAATGTATGTCGAACCTTGAAGGGCAATTCACCAATCAGTACCCGTGCCGGCATCATGTAGGCCAAATCCCTTTGTGCTTACATTTGCTGGGGATCATCTAGATCATAGTCTCCTTTATTTTTGAGCGAGGCATAAAGACCATCACGTGATCGAAAATCGGGAATGCCACAGGAGACACCTTAAGTTGAGCTGTGATCAGTGGAGATGGCGTTCGGAGGTCGGTGATATGCCCACTGATTCCAGCTCCAGTAAGGATGAGTATACGTTTCGATTTCTTGATGAGGTCGACGGCGTCCTGAATTGTGTTGTACTGAGGAAGTTTCTCTCGCCTTCGAAGTCTGATTACGTTTTAGGATAGTAAGCATGGAAGGAAGGGTCAGGGCTTCTTACATATGTGCCATCGCCACACGGAGGAAGTAAAGCAGAGTCTGCGGGCGTCTGTTTTGCAATTCTGGGACCTGCACCAGCATCCAATACAGATGGATATTTCTGAAGCAATCAGCGACCTAACACATACCAGTTTAATACCAAAAGCTTCCAAGAGTTTGGGAATTGGTATGTTACGCCTCTGCACATACTCCTCGACGAAAGCAGCGGCTCCTGGCAAGGAGGTCTCTTTTCATTCACGTTCTAAGAATAGACGCGTCGAGAATACAAACCGCGCTCTTTCAGAAGATGGAGCATCTGCTTGACTTCCTGTTTGGACCAAGTTTCTTCTGGACGAGAAAGCGTGTCAAGATGAGCGCGCGTTGAAGAAAATGCAGGACAACGAATACCTTGCTGTTGGGCTGCACCATCTGTACCGGGGAACGGGGCAGAGATCTCCTCCGAGTCCTCATCGTGCGAGTACTCATCTTCGTCTATGTTGGACTCCGAGGGCGGCTCGCCGTTCTCGTCTTCATCCTCGCCGGCAAGGACAGACAGAATGTCTTCGACAGTCTCAGCGTCGACATCTACATCTTCGGATGCCTCCAAAAAAGCCTGAACTTGGGCGGCCAAGAGCTCATCTTTAGTCGACAACACGACACGACGGGATAATTCAGGGTCTTCATGGAGACGGCTTTGTCCAGGTCCATGAGGAGTCTGCTCCGAATGCAAAGCAACAGTCACACCATTAGGGTCTGTAGAGCCATGGGGTGAATTTCCAAATTGATACAACGCGAAGCCTAAGCTCGCAAATTTAGAAGAAATTACACTGACTCTGGCTGGCTTGAGAAGTATTGGCCATTTTTAACAGAGAAATTTGTACACTTTCGATTCAGAAGGGGGTTGTCGATTACAAATAAGACGAGTTTTCAGGGGAGATAAGAAGGTGAACAGTGATTGGTGCTCAGCGGGTAATGGTAATGGTACAAAGTAAATGAAGTCGGGGCAGACCAAACAGCGACAACTTCTGCAGATTACAGCAGTCGCGTCCGGCCCGGAAATTGCGCTATGATGCCAACCTCGTCGTCCATCATCCAAGAGGCAACAACGGGTGACCAAATCACAGATTCGCGTCCAGTTCCTTGGACACGCACCCGCCCTCGTTCTTTATCGAGCCATTTCTCTCACAACAAAAAGGAAATTTTATTTCCCGGTTTGTAACGCGTCGGACCGTAAAGAGATCTAGGAACCCTCGGGCGTGTCCTCATACCAACACTTCGGTGGACGTACGTCGTCTAGTATACGGCCGTGAACGCGTCATTTGTTCTCCTTAAGGTGAATTTGTATCCTCCTAATCGCCTTCCAATAAACTAACTTCCCTGTCGTCGTTTGGCAGATCAAAAGGAGTACAGCGAGTGCGCCGAGTCAAACGTGCATGCGGCCTGCAAGATAGGCACATTGCTTCGACGAAGGCTCGAATGCACCGTATCTCTGTATATTGAATACCAACAAGCAGTGATAGAGGATCAGGACAGAAAGGTCCGACCGTTTGCCAAATTAAAAGATAAGCTTGTAGACCACCGTCAACTATTTACGATCGCGCCCAGGCTGCGAACGCGTCCACAAGGATAATCACCAAAATAACTGGCCTCTTAAGGAATGCCATGGACGACTGCTGCTTTACCCAACCCTTCCCAGGTCTTCCAAAGCCTAAGATGACTTCTTACGATACGTATAGCCCCAAGACGACCAGCATCTGCGTAAGTCCCGCCGTATCTTGCCCTTCTTCGTCGCCTATTTGACTCAAAGAAAAATATCCTGGACTTCTAGTATCCTTGGCCCAAGGAAGTTACTGGCATAGAACGTATTGCCCTCTCCGCACAAGGTGACCTGCAACGTATATTAAGGTAGCTGTCACCTTTTTACGTCTACTTCCTACTAGTAAACCCCCGTAAATAGCGCATTTTTTGGCCGTCCCGTTAGCGTCGCTCTTGTATATTCACAAACGACACGTCAACAAAATCTGCAAGCCCCCTTCGAAGCCGTCGACAGTCCCTCTCCCGCCATCATTGCGTCAGCCTCACCCTCGTCCCCCATTCTTCAGACTCGTCAGGTCCAACTCCAATGCGCTGGGAAGACTGTCTGCACAGCGACGTCAACGGTTCGCATTACGTCCCCTGAATGCGCACACCTTTTTCTTCAAGAAAGATACGCCATTGGACAGATGTTCAGACGCCTCGAAAGGGTGCCCGCCTTCGAACTTCTCTCCGTCGGACTCGGCCCCGTGAAGGACGTCGAGAAACGGTCTCCTTCTGGCTTTGTCGTTGGCGAGGAGAATTCTGGGCAGCTCTGGAGGAAATATACGCTGGTTATTCCTCACTTTGAATGCGAAATTTTGGAAGTTTTTCCTTCCCGCGAGATGTTCGCCCTTGGCGAGAAGTGGCTGACCCGCCACGCATCAGGCCCTAACAGCGCGCCACTCGCGGACGTTGTCGCCACCGATACCAAGCCGTTCACATTTAGGCCATTGACAATAAAGGAGGGTCTTAATCTGATCCTCTTGGCCAGTTTCGCTTTGATGATCGTTTACGAGGCCCTATTTCGTGTTGATGCGCAATGTTGACGGCAGAACGTCTTCCTTCGCTTCGCTTCACACTCGATGGCCTACTTAGAACTTGAATGGTCTTGTACTGTTTAATTGATTCCTTCAGTGCTAGTCTCCCGTAGCCAGCCTGATGACATAAGCGTCTTTTCGAGTAATGTTGGGACGCTTTTATATATCTTCAGTCCTGGATCCCTTCACCGTACATAATAGACTGATTTTACTGTAGCGTGGTTTGAACCCTAATAGATACGCAAGTATCTACTCAGAATGGGTCCTTAGACAACTGTTGAGATCAAGTCATATTACTTAACAAGAACGAACGACAACCTCATTACTCATTGAAGTAAAAAATCTTACAGTTCAATGAGAGTCATCTCAGACAACTGCTTGGGATCATTAACCATGATTCATATTGCTGCATGGATGCGAAACATAACGAGAAAGAAACGATACACTATAATACACTACTAATGCAAAGGAATAATAAAAAGAATAATCAAAAGCACCAAACTCTATGACCTCTCGCCACGTAGCCTGCGAGCGAGGGCAAGATCTTTTGGTTGGATGGTGACACGCTTAGCATGGATAGCGGCCAAGTTGGTATCTTCGAAGAGAGAGACAAGGTAAGCCTCAGCGGCTTCTTGCAGAGCCATGACGGCCGATGATTGGAAGCGCAGATCAGTCTATTCAGGTCGAGTCGAGTCAGAACTAGTCATTGAGAGCAAGTCATAGTGATGCATACCTTGAAGTCCTGAGCAATTTCACGAACAAGTCGTTGGAAGGGAAGTTTGCGAATAAGCAATTCAGTCGACTTCTGGTAACGACGAATTTCACGGAGAGCGACAGTTCCAGGGCGGAAACGATGGGGCTTCTTCACACCACCGGCTGCGGCCTATAGAGCATAAATAAGACTGATGAAGACAAAGAAATAGAAAGTGACATAC
The DNA here is from genome assembly GCA_002938385.1 of Gymnopilus dilepis. Taxonomy (NCBI): domain Eukaryota; kingdom Fungi; phylum Basidiomycota; class Agaricomycetes; order Agaricales; family Galerinaceae; genus Gymnopilus; species Gymnopilus dilepis. Next base: position 13,627 of record NHYE01000330.1, read on the forward strand.
AGCAGTCTTACGAGCTGCAGACTTGGCAGCGAGTTGTTTACGAGGAGCCTTGCCACCAGTAGACTTGCGAGCTGTTTGCTTCGTACGAGCCATTGAGAATCTGTTGGTTGTTGAGGGTAGTGATGAAGGGTACTTGGTGGTTGTCGAGGCCGACGAAGACGATGTGGGCGATGTGGGGAGTTGGGAGACTTCATCCCAAATGCGGCCGTGGTTATATACAGACGCGACCGCGTCCCACACGTGACGCGGCGCGCCTCTNGAATCTGTTGGTTGTTGAGGGTAGTGATGAAGGGTACTTGGTGGTTGTCGAGGCCGACGAAGACGATGTGGGCGATGTGGGGAGTTGGGAGACTTCATCCCAAATGCGGCCGTGGTTATATACAGACGCGACCGCGTCCCACACGTGACGCGGCGCGCCTCTTGGAATCAACAAACGGGAAATGCAGCACAGCCACCGTGCGCTCTTATATAACCGCAGGGGTCCGAAGTCAGCTGTCCATCCCGCATTCTTGCATCACTACCACCATCACCACCACCACCACCTCACCACCAAACTCACCCCTTCACCACCCCCCAACAACCACTAAATCGACATGTCTGGACGCGGCAAAGGCGGAAAGGTGAGCTGAATTGGAGGAATTGGACTTGAACAAAAGTTCTAATAACTTTTAAAGGGACTCGGCAAGGGTGGTGCCAAGCGTCATCGCAAAATTCTGCGCGACAACATCCAAGGTCAGTGATTCGATTTGACTTTATTTTCATAGTTGCTGACTCGGTATTCAGGTATCACGAAGCCTGCCATTCGTCGTCTGGCTCGTCGTGGTGGTGTCAAGCGTATCTCTGGTCTTATCTATGAGGAGACCCGTGGTGTTCTGAAGATCTTCCTTGAGAATGTGAGTCATAATTTTGCTAACTGATTTTTTCAGTTTTCTTACAAGGCATTTAGGTTATTCGTGACTCTGTAACATATACTGAACACGCCAAGAGGAAGACAGTAACAGCACTCGACGTTGTCTACGCCTTAAAACGATCAGGGCGTACATTATATGGTTTCGGTGCTTAGATGTCGGTGTGGATTTAGTTTCATTATTGTATTTGTACTGTACTACTATTTATTCATTTCCTCTGCCTCTCGCTTCATCGAACTTCTAAGGTTTCTGAGTCATGTCCTCTAGCAGGGTTGTTGCCCGTGCTACCCTTCGACCCCGGTTCCCATGCAAGCAACATGTCCGAGTCAATTCATTCGCTAAAGAATCTTCAACTCTATCGAGTCTATCTTCTTATCAAAAGCAATCGTTGCGATTCTCGACAGCCGAAGGATGTTAGGCCCTCCGTCGATGTTCCGTCCACCGACATATTGCCTCCCACGTTTTCCCGGGGATTCGCCGTCGATATAGGTACTGAATCTGCGTTTCTTAGGAACCTTTTCCAGCTGTGCTGCTGCCCTCTGTGCTAACTTCTCAAGAGAGGTCGATGGCTGGTTTATAAAGCCTTTCCGCCCATGGCCAGTCCCACAGATCTCCAATATTCGAGGGATGCCAATCGACGTCATGTCCTTGCCCAATGAGACGCTCTCTGCCATCCTTGACGAACTCCCGCCCTCTACGCTGGCCGCCGTGGCGCGTGTGTCGACGCGGTTCAATGCCGTTGCCGAGCGCATCCTATATTCGTCCATTTATATCACCGATCACCTTACAGAGAACTCGCCACTTCCTTACAGGACGCTTTGGTGGTGCAGCGCCATCCGTAGGCGCGCTCACCTCTTCGACGCGGTCAGGAAGGTACACATCCGATGGCAGGCTGACTCGTCGGCTCCACCGCCCCACTACCTTTTTGAGTCTTGCGAACAATTAGGCGATATTTTGCGGCTACTTACACCGCTCGAGTCGCTCGACCTCTTCCTTGGGCACGCGAACCTCGTCGTTCCTGGGGCTCACCACCATCTCAATTTGCCCCCGATGCACGCCATTGAGCGGGTCATTCGCGGATGCCATTTTTCCCAGCTTCGCTCCTGCACCCTAGGAGCCGAATGGGCTAAAGGCGTCCAGCCATACACGGCGTTCTCATTGCCTTCTTGGCGTCTCTCACAACCTTACGTCATCTCAGATTATCGGACCTACATTCGGGTCTCGACAACTTGCCCTCCGAGGCGCTGCCCCATCTCTCCTCGTTCCGTGGATCAGCCGACGCTGCTGCGTCTTTGCTGCCCGGTCGACCAGTGCAGTACCTGTCGCTCATAGGCCAGGACTCGGACGTGAACCATGATAATCTGCCCCGCATGACCTGCACGACAGTGCCCATCCGGTACCTAGACTTGTCAGCCATGTCGGCGCGTCCAGTCCTCCTGCGCAATATATCGACCTACCTTCCCACTGTGGAAAGTTTGCGCGTGAAGCTGGCGCTGCGCCATACACTGCACTACTCATTTTCCGGCATCGTGAGTGACTTCTGTGTCTGTTAGGCTTTAGCTCTTCTGAATGATCGAGTTTAGAGAATTCTGGCGGGATTGTCCTCTGTATTGAATGCCTTCCATCAACTCACCTACCTTGATCTGTCCCCTACGGGTATAGACGGTGTGGGAAGGAACGACTCTCGTGAAGAGCTCGCTCTTTGCACGGAATGGCATCGTGCATGCCCATCTTTGCGGCGTATCGTTTTCCCTTCGCAGACTGAGTGGCACCTTGACGGAATTGTCTGGACACCCGTGCACGACTAACGCCGACACATAGGTAACGTCAAAAAAATTTTGGGTTGTCAATTCAATACCGGTAAACTGAAATAGTCTATTCTGTTAACAGTGGTTCCGAGGAACAATGTGGGCATCCTTTCATTTTCTGGAACGTAGATTACACCCCATGCGACGGTCGCGTTCATGGCTCGTCTGGACATTCAGTTGTAACTATTATCTCCTCGGCGGCTGCTACCTGGTCGTCCTGACTAGACGGAGATTGAGATAAATCCAAGTGACTTTTTTCCTTGTTTCCCGGGACATTTATTATTATGGCATCTAATATAAGGGAATTTCGCGATAGCAGATACTTAAATAATACTACTGAAAAACCCGAGGCACTAGCCCCGCAAAGCGGCGGTCGTATACAGAGTGAGATAGTGGTTACATGTTAGGTAAAAGGATCGGGAGAGAAGAAGCGTCCTTGACCAAAGCACGCGCACCGAAGAAAGCAAAAAGAGTCGTGTGGGTATATCATAAGAAAGGACTGGAGTGGCCATGAATAAACGGATGAAGGAAGGGTGGATGAAGGGCAGAAGGAAGGAAGAAAAATCATAAAGATCATCATTCTGATTCGTCGATAAAGATATCCGTGTAGTGTTTGAGAATCGTTTCAATTGCCTGTTAGACGGGGTAAAAAACCACATGAAATGCCAATGTCAGTTCCTGGAAAGCCAGATTGAATTGAAAGGGGAAAAATTCGGACCGTATTTTGGTACGACTGGTCAGCCATGACGCCGCCCTGTCCATTTATTGACGCTCCTTGGCCAAAGAGTGTCGGTCCGAAAACGATGGCAAGGTTCTGCATCGACATGGAGTTCTCTGCGGAGTGCTGGTTGATCCTAGAAAGTCAGAAGAGGTAGTCAGAAGAACTGTCATGCCATTCCCAAGAAGATGGTAAAGAGCCGGTATTACCGATGCAGGTGACCCAGGAAGTACTTGAGGGTAGCATAATTTGGATCAGGAAGTTCATTGACGCGCTCGTGTAGCCGGATATGCCGTAGTCTGTCATTTTCAATTTCTGTCATCGAGTCCAATTCAATTCAAAGAAGAGAAGACAAAAGAAGATCAGTCAGCAACGATGCGATATGACAAATGAGAAAATAGGCGTCTTTTCGACGACGCAACACGCACTGGCAGCTTCTATGAATCCTTGATGGAGCGAGTTGGTTAGCAGCGGGTCTGGTAGCTCGCGTAACCACATCTTGAGCACGCTAGCCACGTTATTTATATCGCCCGACCATTCTGGCGCATCTAAATCGACCGCTTCGAGGTCTAAATTTGACGAAGAGCGTAAAATAAATACGGTTGAGGTGCACCGAAAAAGAGTGTGGGGAAAGGAAGGTTAATGAGCATCAGCGTGATCAAGGTCACGGGGACTGACGATAGCCCAGGCGGGAAGGGAAACGGAATTTTAACACACCTTTGTCAAGCTTTTGCTTGAGCATGGCGACTTTACTCGCCACGCCACTGACGCGATAAATCCCTTGCGACCGAATGCCGTATTTTTCGATGGCCTCACAACATTTAGCCATGATAGGCGGCACCTCGACGTTATCGCGTGTCATTTGCTCAGCAAGATCGACGCCAAACGTCGGTCGCCCTTTATCCTGGATACCGTTGGAACCGTTCGTTGCGGGGGGTGAAACCGCAGCGTGCGTCTTATCATTGAAAGTGGGTAGGGGAGGTAACTGCGTAGTGAGAAGGATGGAGAAGATTTCAGTTAAGCGGGGTTCAAGGTTGTGTTGAAGACGGAGAAGATGTCCCTTCGACGGGATGAACGAAGCTTTACTTACGAAACCTTCTTCCGAAGGACCTTCTCGACGAGGGCCTCGAGGTGGAGCACTACCCCGAGCGAAGGCGTAGTTCTGCATGTACGTCTTGAAGTCACCACGGTTGTCGATTGTTTCTATGGTGGCTTTCAATCCGACGCCTATCGTCAAAATGAATGAATTGTAGCAGATCGAAAATAGAGTCAATCAACCAACCCTCATCGCTTGGCGGTGCTAAAGTTGTGCCGTCACTTAGGACGATGCTTTCGAATAGGAAAGCGTATCTTGTCAAGTGATACTGTGTCCCAAGATCGATTTCATCTGCACACTCTTTCAGTGCCTATGACGACATTGAATTGAAAGCAAAGGAATAAGGTTGAGCTTCGGCCAATAAGCTGGGTCACGCACCCTAAGTATACGCGGTAGTTGAAAGTTAAAGTATTCCTGCCGCATGGCCTGCGTCTCGATGAGAGACTTCCTGTACTGGTCCGATGCGGTTGAGACCCTCGCCCGGATATCATCCTCTTGTCGTTGAATCTGAAAAAGAAAGAAAATCCCACAATTCAGCATCTTAAAGTCATGAGGATCAGAAGAGCACACCGACATTCCCGGGGTTCTTGCCCTTCAGAAGCATCCCTCCTTTAGCGACAGCTTTTCCAATTGCTCGCTTGCCACCGGTACCGCCAGTCCGGTTCTGGAGCCCGGTATCCTTCACCGACTCGCCTTCCTTCTGGATAAGCACCCGCTCAAGTTCTTCTGACGCGAAGTCGAGACGGTTCTTGCACTTTTCCGTAATACCCTCTGATTCTTGCAGTGCTCGCTCATACCGGGTAGCAAGATCCTTAGTCTAGGAAACAAGCGTCGGTTAATTGAGTATGAGATTGTTTCACCAAGTAAAGATGGGCTTCTCACTTGTTTGCGATTCTTGTCCACCTCTTTGACCAGAGTAGCTAATTCTTCACTCATTTCGTTTAGCCGTTGGGCAAAACGTAGTCGGTTCTCGGCCATTGATTCGTGAATACGCATAGAGGACTGCCATGCCGACACAAAAGAGCTGATTGACGTAAAGAACATTAGAACTAGATGGTACGATACATTTCAAAACTCACCCTGCTTTCCCGTCGTTGAGTGCATAAGCTTCGGAGGTCGTCCGAGACAGCTTATGCAGCATCTTTCCATATTCGTCTTCTATTAGAGCTCGCTTCTTGAAGAATACAGATGCTTCCTGGTGCAAGAAGAAAATTTTAACCACGAGATCGCCGACACTTCCAGTCAACATCCTCACCCTGCACGATACAATACCCTGCTTTATTCGATCCAAAAGCAGAGGAACGCCGCACTGCAGAGTCATTGAATAACTAGGAACCAAATACATGTGAAAGAGGAGCTACGGTACGTACGTCCAGTTCGCAAAGGGCCCTTAGGACATTCTCGTCGAATGTTGGCTCCACGAGACTAGGCGTGTAGGCGGTATGAATGGTCGATAGCGTGTCGCGACGTTCGATCAATGTAGCGGTGGTAGCTGTATTCTCCCGCCAAGGTTGTTGTGAGGACGACGACCTGCCAGCAGAGTCGGTGCTTGAGCGAGGTGGTGGTGGTGATACAGATGCAGTCTCTACGCCCGATGGAGAACTCTCGTCGACAGAGTCAAGAGAATACGATGGTCGTCCGTGTCCGTACGAGTTGCTGCTGGTAACCCGGTGTTCCGTTGGATGATCATCCCAGTGGGAGGTGTTCGAAGAGACGTAGCCGTCCTCCGCCATCGTCAGACTCGCTGAGCAAGCGTGCTGGTGTGGCACGTTAGAGCAAAGGAAAGATATACTGCGCTGGGCAGAGCCAGATGAAGGACGACGATTTTGGCAGTCCGGTCATCATCGCTGCACGTGCGCGGCCCGATTTGGCTCCGGCCCCTGTCATTCTGTCGCCAACCCTGCCTGAACGTTTTCATTTTGCACTTTCATCTTCACACCAACATGCACCTTCATCATGGGTGATACCGCTGCCGACGGGATTCCATCTTGTAGAGGTCCTGTCTTGCTTCCAAGAGATTCGGAGCGCGTCACAGATGCTGATGAAGAGGTGTGTTTTACCCGTCCATCTGCCTGCGCGACGTCGTCTCATGCTTTCTGACAAAAGATCTTTATTCTGTATTCCGAAATACAATACGGCTCTCCTTCCCAATCATCAGATAACTTTCGCGGTCTCGGGTATGTCGACTCGCACAAGGATGTTCTTGAGATCAGGTTTGAGATCAAAAATATCGCGCCGCCTCCTGCTTCCGAACTCGTTGCCTCGACCGAGAACAAGAAACACAAAGCTCGTAAAGCATCAACCAAATCTTTATCCCAGGACAAGGCGGTGGAGATTGAGCTCTGGCAAGACAAGACAGCCCTGAGAAGCAGGAAAGGCGATACTGGGAGTGTACTGTGGAAAGCTAGGTTCGCTGAGTCGCTGCTCTCCAGTCAGCGTGCCCCTATCGATGATCACTAGCATGGATTTCGCTCAGCTCATTTTACAGCAATACTACACTCGTTCCAGCTTGGCTTTATTCGATCGTGAAAATCTGAATACCCTCAACGTGGTAGAACTTGGGTGCGCTTGAGACCACATGGTCCTCATCTTTCCTATCCTGACTTGATAATCTTGTCAGCTCTGGCACAGGGTTGCTGAGTATCGCTTTATCACCTCTCGTTGGGCACTACACCGCAACGGACATTGGACCCTTGGTTCCCCTCATCGAGAAGAACGTCGCGCTCAACTTCCCTGAGCGGACCTCGCGGTCTCGCAACAACAACACTTCTATTCGAGGCAGCAACATCTCAGTCGAAGAGCTTGACTGGATAGCCCTCTCCGCGGCTTCACCGCAGCAGAAGATAAAATTATACGACACGGCTTCGCAGCCTGTCGATCTCCTGCTTGCTGTGGATTGCATCTATCACCCTTCGCTGATCCCGCCATTTTTAGCTACGATCGATTACCTTGCGGCACCTGCCAGGACGGCAGTACTGGTGATCTCGGAGCTACGAGCGGAGGACGTCATGCGCGAGTTTTTGGTCCGGTGGTTGGACCTGGGATCTGCTTGGGAGATTTGGAGGATACCTAATGACATGCTGGGGAAGCATTATGTCATTTATCTAGGATGGAAAGCATCTTAGCAGTGTACTATGACGTGAAATTTAAAAAATCAGACACCTTGTACCTAACTTAGAGCAATTGTAAAGTTGTCGACGACGCGAAGAGGCTCGGCAAAAGCGCAATTATTTCTTAGCCAGGAAAGGCAACTATTCCCCTTTTTGTTCGGGCATTTTTTCAGCGACATCCTCAAGCCATCAATCTTGTTTCATGTCCCTCACCCCATGTTCTTCTACATCTCCTTCCTCCGCCCACCTCCCCTACAAGCGCCACCCTATGGTACAATCTCAATAACGCCCCAAATATCCAACGACCTCCGCACGGAACCATTCACGGGCTCCCAAGACTTGTACTACTCATGGGCACTCGAACCCCCGAACTCATCAGGCTCACCATCTGTCACAACCAAACCCGCAAAATTAACAACATACCGCTCGTCCTCTGCATATAAGGAGATCCCACTACCTGTTCCCTCCGGCGTTCGTGAAGGCCAGAAATGGAGGCTTATCCTCACAGGACAGGCACAAGCACACGGGAGGTTGAATCCGGAAAGTGTGGACCTCGCTTATGAGGCTGTGGGGAGGGTCCCATTTCCTGTCGTGTCTATGCCTGTGTTGTTCCAAGGCAAGGGCTCGAAGGGGTCGAGCAAGCAGGAGATGATCGAGAGGACGTATCTGATTCCTTTCGATAGTGAACTCGAGCAGGGAGGCAAAGACACCGCTGAAGGAGAGAGGAGGGTCGCTGCTCTGAGATTCAGGGAGAAGACTTCATTCGACCTTGACAAGGTAAGGAGGTGATAGATGACTTTCAGTTGGGATATCTTACGCGGTATAGACTCCTTCAGAAAATCTGGGATAGTGGGATTGGCCAGAGCTCGTGGCTTGTGCAGCTCAAGAAAGACCATTCACTGGTCCAGGATAACGTTCTACTGCAGGACTTGAAGCAGACTCTCTTCTCTGAAGAATCAAAGAAGGTTCTTGAATTGGGTACTGTTCACCGCATTTCTATACTCTGGACGCATTTACTCACTGGCATGTTATACTTGACAGGCTCCGGGATCGGCATCGTATCAGCTGCATTGGCAGTCTTACGGTCAGGTTTTTCAACGAGAACAGGACAGGATTGCATTTTAGCGACTGACGTCCGTAAGTATGATTTTGCTGCAGCCGTGATGTCTTCGGTATGCATACTGAAATTTCGGACAGCCTCCGCGATGCCCCTTCTCATGCAAAACATTTCTACTAATGAAAAATACTATCTCTCAGGGGCTCCGAAACCGATAGTGCTAGACTGGGACGATGAAGATCTCCCGGAAGAGGTGGCATCACTCCAAAATGGCTTCGACGCGATCGTGTAAGCATCCTCTCGCCGACTACAATACCCCTCACTTTCTAATCTTCCCTGATTTCTTATCGTAGCATGGCTGACGTAACTTACAACACATCTTCCTTCCCCTCTCTTTGCAAGACCCTCTCGCGTTTGATCAAACTAGGACCCAAACCGCCTATGATACTCCTTGGGTACAAAGAACGAGACGAGGCGGAGAGGAAATTCTGGGACATGTGCAAGGAGATAGGGATTGATTTTGAGAAGGCCGGGGAGAGGAAGGGTGCAGGAGGGATGCCCATTGAAATTTGGGTCGGAAAAGTTCGCATATAGGCACTTCTCACGACAGTTCATTTTGTGGGCTGTCCTTTGAGATCTATTGAATGCATTCCATCCATGAAGCATGCAGTAATTGTGTACATGAAGTTTGACAGCAGTAGAATGAACCATTGATGAGCCTAATTTACTCTTCCTCCTCTTCATCGTCAGAATCGACCAAAGGGATGAACCTCCTTCCTTCTCGCTACAAAAGCCACAATTAGCAAATCATATGGGCTCACACTGATAGAATTACCGCAGGGGATCGTCTTTCTTTCTGCTTTCCGAGTACTACGGCGAGTGGGGCGCCAGTGCTTCTTTCTTTTGGGGTGGCCGAACGTTCGGCCATGAAGGAAGGCAGAGCCGATATTGGCTTTGTATTACTGGGTTGTTGTATACCAGCATCAGGACCTCGGACTCGGGCAGGTGTGACAATACCGCTATTGGCATTAGGAGCAGAGGGAAGCGCTAAGATGGAGGGCGTCACCGCCCTAGACCTTGTCGGGCGAGATCGTTGTGCTCCAGGAAGATCAGGCCCACAGAGAGCGCCTGGTACAGGGACCCCGACAGTATCAGAAGCAACGGAAGCGGCCGACTGTCTCCTTTTCACGTTGTTCTCCTGAGCACGCAATATGCGCGGAGGCCGCGAGGGGTTTGGTGTCATTCCAGGTATGCTAGGCGGGGCAAACAAGGGAGGTGCCAGGGTCTTTGATCTCTCAAGCGACGCCTGAAGAAGCACGTCGTCCATGAGGTTTAAGTGCTTCTTACTACTAGACGATCGACGAGAGAGAGAAGCGAGCGCGGAATTCGGCGGTGGGGCAGGGATAGGCAGATCACTTAGAGGTCGACGAGGTGTGCTGGGCACCCTGAAGGGCCCTGGACGGCTGGCAGAGGACAACGTCGCAGGCAATTTCGTCGCTGAGTCTGATATAGGTGAACTTTTGGCCGTTGATTTGGATTTAGGTAATGACGTGAAACCTAGAGGAGATGACGCATCTGACGCACGACCTTTAATGCTGCTTGATATTTTGAGGTCACTGCGTATAGAGGAGGAGCCCTGTCGGTCTGGAGATCCCAGCGTAGCCAGTCTAGGTTTCTTTATAGGTGTTTCGGAGGACCGTGAGTTAGGTACAGGGGAAGATGCGCCAAGATCGGTAAACTTCCTTTTGCTAGTCAGAAGATCTTCAGAGTCGTGACCGGAGGTCAGTCCAGCAGGAGCGGGAGCAGGCGTAGGCGCAGAGACAGAGACAGCAACAGGCGTCGGTTTGAAAGACGAGAACGATTCAGTAAACAGTTCAGATAGGCTCGACTTTGCACCGTCTATATGCAGAGGTATAGCTTGTAATAAAGGAAGCAGGGGGACAACAGCAGCAATAATAGATCCTTGTTTGTCCAGTAGAATTTGAACGGCTTGCATCTGGCTTTGCAGTGCTTGGGAGTGCGTCTGATTGAACTAACGGAATTTTAAGATTAGCAACAGCAGTGTTTTCTAGCGTGCTAGATACCGATTGAATGGCTTCGAGGCGCTGATCCATGCCGCTCAGGCGGTGGTTTACGTCTTTGAATAACGATTCGACCGTGTCGTGCTGTGAGGGTGTTCCGACTGACTTCTGAACCTCTTTCTGGCTTCTGTTGACTGCAATACCCGTGAGTTCGAGTAATTCACGTACTAGCCGTGCCTTTAAGCAAGATGCAGCATTTCCACCACGCACCGAGATCCAGAATGTCGCCCACTAGACTTTCTCTATCGCGCTCAAACAGGGAATGGGTGGTCTTCATTTCAGTATGAGTCTCTTTGACCTCACGAAGTAGCTGCCCGACATGCTTTGCAAATTTCTCGAAATTAGCCTGGGTATCATGCAGCAAGACTCGCATAGATGTAGCATTTTTGTCTAGCGGTGCAAGGGGCGGAGCAATGATGGACATGTTTTGCAGACTCGGCGGCTTTTCTTTATCACGGTTCGGACGGAGTAAATGCTCCCACAGGGGAGTCTGCACTGTTGGCGGCCGAGGAGGCAGACCCAGGTCTGTCAGGGTGCGGGGAATGGCGGACATGGTGGTCTGAGACAAAGCAGACGAGCCAATGAGAGCACAGGAATTATCAGATAAGATGAGATAAATTACGTACAAACACTCGCAAATGGATGATGTGCTTCCGGCAAAACACTTGCTCATCCTGAAAACAAAATCGAGATGCATTCCAGGTCATTTATTTCGACCACCACCCCGTACGTCCCCATCTTTTTCTCTGAGCTTTGTTTCTCGTTGATAGAATAGCTCTATCCCAGGTTATGGCGTCAAAATCCGCTGCGGTTGCTGCAGTGGCTCGTATTGCCTACTTGACTGCCGACATTGTCGTCGATTCACTTCCTCAGGCTCCTGCAGTCTCCGAATTCGCCTCGAAGTATGACTTCCTAGGGAAGGCTTCGACACACAAGGCCAGGGTCATCTCGTCACCTTCTGGCGCTGATCCAGGATCGACGCTTCTCCGGGAGACCTCAAACCTCACATCCTTAACCGCTTCAGCCAGTTCGCAAGTAGTGACCAGGCTGGTACTACATCTCGGAGAACTCTCTGCTTCACCAATCGTCCTGCACTTGGCTGTCCAGGATGATCTCTCAGACGTGTTACTACTCCGGTCCGCCGTTCCGTACTTCCTGCTCTCCACGACTGCTCAGCAGGCCCACGATAATGCGCTGCTCGCGGCGAGACTCGCAAGACTGGAAAAGAAAGCGGTTGTTCACGCGTTTTATTCCTCGAGTTCGGCTGAAACACCCGACGAGGTTCCTGAGGAGAAAATTATTCCGTTCCTGCTATCGGGTAAGCGTCCGACTTCACCCAGGACTCCCTCCGCCTCGGGGCATGTGACTCCTCCCACTGGTCATGTAAATGGCCATTCCAATGGACACACGAATGGACATGCTAACGGGCATTCCAATGGGCATGTCAATGGACACAGTAATGGACACGCTAACGGCCACGCTAACGGTCACTCTATCGGTCCTATCGACCATCCAGAGACCCTGGAGCTTTACAAAGCTTACGAATCAGCAGCTTTGGAAACCCTGGCCCTCGTAAGGCGGCCACTCCGACCATTAACTATCCGCGGATCCTCCGAACCCCATACTGTCTTTATTACCCTTGGCAAAGAACAAATACCCTCCATCGATGGTGTCTCCATCGTCTCATTGTCTCTTGCCAATCCTCTCCTCCACTCTCGTATCTCAAATGCCATCCCCTTATCTGCGAACCGTGTCATTGTATTGGAGCAAGTCTACAAATGGCACAGCAAGTGGACGCCTCTGTACCTCGAAGTGGTGACTGCTTTACAACAGCGAACTGCCGGCGAGGAACTTCTGATCCAGAATGGCATCCTCGGCGATACAACCCATCTGCATGATTTCGACGTTCAGCAATTCATCCAGAAGTCTACAGCCTCCCTTTCGTCCCGTTTACTTCTCGGTCCCGTCCCAGGAGCGGCTCCCTCAGAAAGCACCCCCCACGTTCCCAAGCATGAAACTGCATATACCAAGATCTTAGCTCATCTTTTCGGTGAACGCCTGGAAATTGCCAACTCGCCCCATCTCGTCGCTTCCCAAGGCGAGATCGCCACCACTCCGGAATACGCTCTAGGGCGCGTCCGAGGCCAGCTGGACACCAGGGAAGAGCTCGTCAGGAACGTGCAAGAAATTCTGCAGGATTCTCAGATCTCTCAGGAGTTGCACTCCTTGCTGAGCAAGTGGATATTAGCGAAGGATGACCCCGTCAGGAGCAGGTCGTTGGGCAACGACATTATTCAGAACCTTGAGTCGACTCCTGTTGAGCACCCCGCTGCGAACAGGATCTTGGCACTCAGAGAATTCTTCCCTGCACGTTCGAGGTGGATCATTGGTTCGGACGCATGGTCCTATGATCTTGGTGCTTCCGGTTTGCACCATGCCATCGCCTCCGGCCTCAACATCAACATCCTAATCCTCGACACACTTCCTTACTCCTCGAGAAACAATGTCGATCCACATCGCAGGAAGCAAGACGTTGGATTATACGCTATGAACCATGGCGATGTCTTCGTAGCCAGCGTTGCCGTATTCTCTTCTTACGCACAAGTCTTGCAATCCTTGGCTGAGGCAGACAGGTTCGAAGGGCCTAGTGTGGTCCTTGCGTATCTACCATACCAGTCTGAGGAGACCTCGGCTTTGGACATCCTCAAGGAGACTAAACTCGCTGTCGACTCTGGGTATTGGCCGTTGTACAGGTGGGACCCTAGCAAGGAGAAGGCTGGCAGGGAACCCTTTTCCTTGGATTCTGACGCTGTCAAGAACGATCTCAAGCAATTCCTCGATCGCCAGAATCACCTTTCGCAGCTTGTTCGTTCGACACCGCAGATGGCGGCAGAGCTCGTCAGCAGTCTTGGTGAGACTGTCAAGGAAGCACGCAAGAAGAGGGCCCAAGAATCGTACAATGCTCTGCTCAACTCTCTTGACTCTCCTCCTCTGCTAGTCCTCTACGCGTCCGATGGTGGTGCGGCCGAGAAGAAGGCCAAGAGGCTGGCTAATCGTGCCAAGGCGAGAGGGTTGTCGACTACCATTGCCACCTTGGATTCGTATACCCTCGATACCCTTGCCCAAGAGGAGCATGTCGTCTTCGTCACTTCCACAGCTGGTCAAGGCGAGCCACCTCAGAATGGTCGTACTTTCTTCAAGGCATTGAACGCTGCTGTGGTCACTGGCGACCAGCCTCTTACCAAAGTCAAGTACTCAGTGTTCGGTATGGGTGATAGCCACTACTGGCCTCGTCCGGAGGATGCCCACTACTACAACAAGCCTGGAAAGGACCTCGATGCCAAGCTGGAGAAGTTGGGTGCTGAGCGTATCGCCAGCCTCGGCCTTGGAGATGACCAAGACGCTGATGGCTCCGAGACCGGTTACAAGCTGTGGGAGCCTCTCGTTTGGAAGGCTCTGGGTGTCGATGCCATCGAAGTCACCGAGGCTGAACCAGAGCCGATCACCAACGAGCACATCAAGGCTGCCTCCGGGTTCCTTCGCGGTACTATTGCTGAGGGCTTGGAGGATTCGAGCACGGGCGCTTTGGCGGCATCCGACACCCAACTCACCAAATTCCACGGTATCTACCAACAAGACGACCGTGACATCCGAGAGGAGAGGGAGGCGCAGGGAGTCGAACCTGCTTATGCCTTCATGATTCGTGTCAGGATGCCTGGTGGTGTGTGTTCAGCCAAGCAGTGGTTGCAGATGGACCAAATTGCGGATGAGCATGGGTCAGGGACTTTCAAGATTACGACGAGGCAGACCTTCCAGTTCCATGGTGTTATCAAGAGGCACTTGAAGCCTGCTATTCAGGATATCAACAGGGTGTTGTTAGATACACTTGCTGCTTGCGGTGATGTCAACAGGTATGAGATTCTTGTGAGTTTCTATAATGACACTATTGACTGAGTCTTCTCTTTTCGTAGAAATGTTGTCTGCTCCTCGATTCCCACCATGTCGAAGCTCCATCGACAAGTTTATGAGTTCTCCAAGTCTGTCTCAGAATTCCTCGTACCCCGAACAACTGCCTACCACGAGATCTGGCTGGACAAAAAATTGGTAGCCGGTGAGGCTGTCAAGGACTTTGAACCTTTGTATGGCGAATTCTATCTCCCAAGAAAGGTAAACTACGAGCGTTGTCTATCCCAGAAGCGTGTTGTTGACAATTTTCTTCCTCAGTTCAAGATTGCTGTCGCCGTTCCTCCGACAAACGATGTAGACGTCTTCGCCAATGATCTGGGCTTCATTGCCATCGTTGATGACGACGGCGAGCTGCAAGGTTTCAATGTCGCCATTGGTGGTGGTATGGGCGTGACACATGGCAACAAGAAGACATATCCTCGTCTGGGCAATATCATTGGCTTCTGTACGCCTGAGCAGGGCAAGCACGTCGCGGAGAAGGTTATTATTGTCCAGAGGGATAACGGCAACCGTGTGGAGTGCGTCTCATCCTTTTTCTCATACACTGAAGTTGGCACTGACTCTTTTTTTCTCGGAAAGCCGCAAGAATGCCCGACTTAAATATACCATTGACCGTATGGGCCTCGATGTATACAAGGCTGAAGTAGAGAAGCTCCTTGGCTACCAGTTGGAGCCTGCCCGACCCTTCACCTTTGATCGCAACATTGACGACTTTGGCTGGCACACCGGCGAAGATGGCAAGCACCACTTTACACTGTTCATCGAGAATGGTCGCATCCAAGATGAGCCCGGAAAGGATTTCAAGACTGGCCTACGAGAGATAGCCAAAGTGCATAAGGGATCATTCCGGTTGACGACGAACCAGCACTTGTTGGTGTCGGACGTGGCTAACGAGGATCTGGAGAGCATCAAAGAACTCCTGAGGAAGTATAGGCTTGATAACCTTGATCATTCGGGCTTGAGGTTGTCGAGTTCAGCCTGTGTAGCTTTCCCGACATGTGGTTTAGCGATGGCTGAATCGGAGAGGGTGAGTCACCTTGACGCTCTTCTACGACGTTTTGCTGACGAATAACGAATACTCTGTATATAGTACTTGCCTATCCTGATCAACAAGGTCGAGAACATTTGCGAGGAGAATGGCCTACGAAACGACTCAATTGTCATGAGGATGACCGGATGCCCTAACGGGTGTGCTCGTCCTTACGTTGCCGGTATGTCTAATCTTTTGCTGTGAGTCGGCCTTCCGTTGATCTGTACATCTTTCCCAGAAATCGCCTTTGTCGGCAAAGCTCCTGGAAACTATGCTATGCTCCTTGGAGGCGGCTACTATGGCCAACGCTTAAACAAGATCTATAGAGGTTCGTTGGGTCTGGCAACCATTAAGGAGCGTCTTTCTGACCTTGTACCCTAGAATCCGTGACAGAGCCTGAAATTCTTGCTATCCTACGGCCCATGATCAAGCGATACGCACTTGAGCGACGTGAAGGTGAACGTTTCGGCGACTGGACTATTCGTGCTGGCTACATCTCAGCCACTACCGAAGGCCGGCTTTGGTACGAGGGTGCAGGCGGGGAAGGTCTACACAGAGAAGGAGCTCCTCTTGTGGCTGCTGCTGCTTGAAATTCGTGATCGACTTCCAGAATACGGGACGCTTCAGCCGAGGATATTGTATCGCTGCTCATCTTACAATTCAAAAGGCATGCACTTGCCATAATACAACTCTGTATTTTTATCTATAGGATCTATCGCGCTTCGATGCGCAAGTCATAAGCACATCGTGGGGTTTTATCATGTACTATAACAAACATAGAATGGATCTCGGTCGTATAGCAGGTGCTGTCAGATTAAGGGATGTAGCCATATTCCCTCCGGAGGTTATCTGATGAAATTCTCATGCCAGTGGCATTACCCTGGACCTTGCCTTCTACCTCAAGCATGGGCTATTGGGAGATTTCCGAACGAATCAGCCTGCGCTGGCTCCCTGGTCCACCATCTGAGGACACGACTACTCTGGTCATCAACGTCGGGTCCTTCTTTGTCGACCTCAGGATTCGGCATCATGATGTGCCTATCGATTATGAAATGCAGCTGCGCGAAGGAATTGAATGGGCTATGGCTGGAGAGCGCCAGGTCCTCTCTCAAGATCCTTGTGAGTTCTATGCAATCAGAGAAGTTTATTTTTTGATTGATACACACATCTATGTAGTAAAATGCAGGTGGATCCATATCATCGACTCGAGGGGACACTCCGAAATACCTGATGAGGCGTCTTTCAGTAAATTACCCAACGGAGACGTTCTCGAGAGGGGAAGGATGCCATGCCCCGAAAGAGGAGGGGAAATCACAGAATACGAAGAAGTGTGGAGGGTGGTCGAGCCGTTGCCTGGTGCGAAGTGGGCCTGGATCTTACAGAGCGAAGATGGCAAGTCATTTTTGGGACGAATTGGTGGGACATACATTGCTATGCGTGAAGGAGAAGAAGGGAAATTTGCAGCAAGAAGGGAAGAGTGGGACGACGATGAGGGGTTCTGGATGTCCTTCTGGGAACTTGGGGAGCCGAAGGTACAGCGTGAGTTACCGAGCCTGTTGAGACCCCAGAAACAATTTTTTGTGGGCGAAGGCAGTTGGAGAACTGGTCACACTGTTCAGATATCCAACAAATTTTATACCGTTAAAGCATTTGAATTCATCCAATAAATCATGTCCTTGCATCAGTCGGGGCGGTTTATTGCGACCAAGAAGAGTGGACTCTCCTTACAGACACCTACCTAGCCCGAGGCTCCCTCGACATTTGGATCGGGTAGGGCCTTGGCTTGACATCCCGCCGCCACATATGCTCATCGGTCTTCCTGATTGAGAACTGCTTTGAAATTCGGACTAGAGTTTACAACAGCCGCAACATTCGATACACGGTGGAGAAGCACTGTAACAAGGATATGATCAACCAGCAGCATTGCATCATATATGCCTCCTATTCGTCCAATTCGGCGTCTGACTGAGCTTCGATTGCTTGTTTCTATTGTAAAGGAGTGTGCTTGATTCAGTATATGAAGATGGAATATGGAAAAACGAACAAACCATTTCATAAATCGAGGTCGGAATGATATTCAGATTTTCGGGTGCATTGATAGTTTCTTTCAGCTCTTCCAAAGCTGCGGGCGGAATTTGTCTAATGAGTCAGGTCAGGTCAGATAATAGTACACTGCCTGATACGGCATGCTCACTCCACAGTAGTGATTTTTTGTTTGGCAAGCAGCCGGACAACCCTAGACGGGTCTAGGACGAAGTCTAGATAGAAGCATAAACTAGGATTTCAAAAGAAAGCATCTCTAAGACACAAACCAATGCTATAGCCTTGGGGAATGTTGCCAGTTTCCTTGATACTATCCAGCAGAGGGACCTCTACCACGCCTTCTGGCGATGTTGTGAACATGGTCGACTTGGTTGTCGCGATCTTGACATAGTCTGGAGATATAAACGTCTCCCGAGTAAGAGGTGTGAAGGAACTTGTAGAAGAGAGGTATCTTCTGAAATGAGCTTGTGGGATGTTCAGTCTGAAGAGAGGACCGCGAGCCGGAAGTTGCAGTAAAGTGTTCCGAATCATATTGGACTAAAAGCTCGAGCAACGGTTAACGGACTGGTTCGGCAGTAAGTGGCACGTAGTGAAATTATCCAGATCACACTTGGGCTCTTGGTAGAACAGCAATAGTACACAGTTGTTCTCTTCAGTCGTTGCACTGAGACCGTGAAACATGGCACAGCTTACCAGCGTATTGGACTTGGTCTCTGAGCAAGGAAGAAGAACAAGAAGGGTATGTCAGATATTCAGAGCTGAGTGGTAAAGGACCAAGAGGCGGTTACTCGGTTCTCCATCGAAGCAGAACGAAAGCAACAACCTGGGATGGAACCGCGGCTGAGGAGGGAGCAGAGGCAACTAAAATTAGAGCGTGTTTATTCTCACGCTTGCTTATTTGCGCAATCGAAAATTAACGTGCGTTTGTTGTTGACTTCATGTTCAGCGCTTGCAGGCTTCCTCTAGGCCAGACTACATCTCTTTTGTCCATTTCCATTCGTCTTATGTCCTCCAGTCCACCTATCCAGCGTCCGAATCATGCCTCCAACCATCGTGGCGATTCGCATGGTAGAAGACGGTTCAGAGGACGAGGCCGAGGTATGGCCCAACAACTAAGGACCGTACACTCAGCGGCTGCATCTTCGGACGTCCTTAATGGGGGATCGATACATGGTAAAAAGATGGCAGTGGATCCTCTCGTCCCAGGAGCTGGAGTGGCCATTCATAATGCGCAGGTGGAACAAAGGTCGGCAAGCCCGAAGACGAATGCTCGCCATTTCTCAGAAAATCGCTTTGCAGATGCGCCCATCTCTCAGCAATCCAAGGCTGGGTTGAACAAGTTTGAGTATGTAAACTTCGACCTTTTGCGATCGATGAATCTGACGGTGCTCTCTTCTACTGGACAGATTCATGACAGACGTTCAAGGTGTGCTTCATGAACCTGATTTTGCGTTTGGTTTGTGACAACTGCCTTCAGCTGCTACCCTTGAGTCAGCACTTAGTGGAAGAGATCTTCTTGTTCAAGCCAGGACTGGTACAGGTACGATTGAAATGCGAACGATTTTGAACACCCTCTAATTATTTTATCAAGGCAAAACCATCGCCTTCCTTCTTCCTGCCATTGAGCGTCTTTTGAATGTTCCTAGGAGGCAGGGTATTTCCATTCTTGTGTTATCTCCTACCCGAGAACTTGCCCTTCAGGTCGGTTCTATCTATCGCCTTTTTGAAGCATACTGAATAATGTTTTTACAGATTGAAAAGGAAGCGGAAACTCTTCTATCGCATCATCAATTTAAGGTCCAACACGCCATCGGAGGAACAAAGTACGCTCTTTTCAATTTAGAGAGCTTGTATCCTAATCAAACGCTGCTAGCCAAACGACTGAATCTAAACGACTGCTTCAGTCGCCTTGCGATATCCTTATTGCCACTCCAGGAAGGCTTTTGGACCACTTACGCTCTTCCACACTTCCACAGCGCTTTTCGTCTTTAAAGACCATTGTATATGACGAAGCCGATAGACTCTTGGATCAAGGGTTTAAGAAAGATTTGGAGGCAATTTCGAGTTTCTTGCCACCTAAGGCCACAAGGCAAGCCTTACTGTTCTCAGCAACAGTTGGTGACGAGATCAAGAAGGTTTGATATCGACAGCTTCTTCTAGCATCGAAGGTACTGACGTGAGCTATGACACTCGTTCAGATAGCAGCTGGTGCTCTTCGTCCAGGCTATAGCTTTATTACGACTCTGCTAGAAGACGAAGTCAATGCACATGAGCATGGTAAGTCATAACACTTGTTCATCTACGTCGTCCACTGAAGATTCGTTATGCCCAGTTGAGCAAACATGCGTTGTGGTACCTCAAAAAGACTTTTTGCAAACAACAATCGACATTCTTAAACAAGACCTCCAGGAGCATCCCACCAGCTCAAAATGTATGGTCTTCTTCCCAACTGCCCGTCAAGTATCATTGGCAGCCGAAGTGTTGTCCCAAATATCCGGCCTCCCTCCTATCTTAGAGATACATTCTAGAAAGTCGCAGCCGGCACGTATAAAGGCAGCCGAGCAGTTCAAGACATCAAAGAGTGCCGTTCTGTTGAGTAGCGACGTCGCTGCAAGGGGTGTTGATTTCCCAGGGTCAGTCAGATACATTATCTATCCTAGGTTCTTCAACTCATTTTTGAATATACAGCGTGACGCTCGTTTTGCAAGTTGGATTGCCGGCTTCTGGTGAACAATATATCCACAGGCTGGGCCGCACTGCGCGTGCTGGCGCTGCTGGTCGCGGCATTCTCGTCTTATCGCCCGAGGAAAAGATGTTCCTTCGCAAGGCCGACGTGGCTGCGTTGGGCATCCGTGAGGTCCCAGCCCCCCCTTCGACAACTTCTTCTCCTTCACTGCCAGAGGCGCTTAGTAAGGTCTCACAAGACACTAAAGCTCAATCATATAGGGCTTTCCTGGGATACTACAACACCTATGCCAAGCAGCTGCGCATGTCCAAAGAAGAGTTGGTCGAGTTCGCTTGGAGGTATGCTGTTGATGCCCTTGGCTGGCCAGAGACTCAGCTCCCTCCTCCTCTCGAGCCGAAGACGGTGGGCAAGATGAATTTGAAGGGAGTGAAGGGGTTGAATATTCAGAGAAGGCCTGTTAATGAAAGTCGGCGTACTTAGAAATTTGTGCATCCAAGATGATTCACGAATGATGATTTTCCGCCCCGCGATCGGTCTTGTTTGCCTTGCCTGCCCATCTCTACGGCTCTTGAGGAATATACGGAGATTATTCTATTGAGCTGAGCTTCCCATTCATGACGTGCATAAGCTGGACATTGGACAAACGTCTCCGCAATTAGCTCGTGGGCTGAGAAAAACATTTTTCCTAGCCTCCTAGGTATGAGGCTGAATATCCATGTGCTGACGATGCGCTCCATTGAATATTGAAGAACTCGTCAGGAATCGTCTCGCAACAGATCACATTTTAGGAGCTGCATTTTCCGAGGCTGAAGCGCGCTAGCGCCAAGACACTAGTACTATTTGCTTTCACCCAAGTGCAATGGCCAATCACCGATCTGCCGGCTTGCTAGAGTATTTGACAACTGGCGTGTAGTATAAGTACTAGTAGTGGTGGATTTGGTTGTTTGCAATTGCTGATCATGAACTTCGCGTTGAAAGAGACGCGATAGCTCTTTGTCTCACGCCCTGTACGCGACCTGCAAGATCCAACTTGAACTTGACCATGACCATGATGTGCTGGCTAGCGGTTACATAAAAGCTTTTTCCAACCATATTCGCTCTGTCCCTCCGTACAAATCTTCAGCTGTGCTACCCGTCCCTTGTAAAGCGACCTCTCCAACCTATGGCAACTGAGTCCACGTAAAGCGTACAAGACGGCTTGGGCAATTACAGAACACCCGCACGCGTCACGAGGCTCATGTGCATTCCACAAAGCTCTATCGTGGTGCTACCTACGCTACCTACTGACGTAGCAAAGTGGAAGGTCAGAGTGAACCTTGTCGACTTTTGCAAGGCATACCCAGAAAGCAGCGATCAGAGGCAACGATCCTGCAAGTCGTTGATTCATCTTGTACGTCGTCAAGCTATATGGCTCTCAAACAACGTCGGCTGTGATTCAAGTGGTAGCGTTGGAGCAAGAGGTCTTCAACGCTTGCGCCGACCTCGCAATCGGTCCGCAACGCCCTCGCTGCACTTGGACGACGTACCAACATATGATTCTGTGTATCACGCGTCAAGACTCGATACTTATTGTGCTCCTCAATTATTCCGCCCTTGCTTCCCGGATCACATTGTGCCTCGTGGTTTTAGTCTATTCCCCGTTTCACGCTCCTCCGTCGAGGGTCGTTTTGCCTTGTGGAATACGTCACAAGATTTTTTCAATACGCAACACTACTACTAGCATTCCTGTGTTATACGGATTCCAAGTTGCTCATGGACCCGGATTTTTACCGCAGGACTGGTATAAAAGAGACTAATGACTAGATGACGCCTCACTTCGTTCAAAGTTACATCTGAGCGTCATGGTCTCCTTCCCCTCTCTTCTTGCCCTCTGTTCCGCCGCAGTAGCAGCCCTTGCAGCCCCGACAGACCTTGTGGCTGTCTCTCGGGAGGCGTCCGAGCCTGCGCTAGCTCGCCGCACAACGATCACTACAAGCAGCACAGGCAATGCTGGCGGCTACTATTATTCCTTGTGGATGCAAGACAACACAGGTGTCACCATGAACATCGGGACTGGTCAATGCAGCCTCTCATGGTCATCGGCAGCTGTCGATGTTGTTGGAGGAATCGGTTGGGCGACTGGGAGTGCAAGGTAGGCGTTACAATGATATTTGTATTGAACTTCAGCTGACTATGTACTACAGAACTATCAATTATAGCGGCTCGTTCAACCCTAATGGCAACGCCTACCTCTCTGTCTACGGTTGGACCACAAGCCCACTCGTCGAGTACTACATCACCGAGTCCTACGGCACGTACAACCCCAGCACGGGTCTCACTCACATGGGCACTGTCACCTCAGATGGTGGAACATACGACATCTACAAGACCGTCCGCACCAACGCCCCCTCAATTCAAGGCACCCAGACTTTTAATCAGTACTGGTCCGTACGCCAGTCGAAGCGCGTCGGAGGAACTGTGACCACTGCCAACCACTTCAACGCTTGGAAGAAGTTAGGGATGAACATGGGCTCTTTCAACTACCAGATTCTTGCTACGGAGGGCTACGAGAGCAGTGGATCTTCTTCAATCACCATTTCGTAATTTTCCAAGCCATGCACAGAAGGTGTCGTAAAAGGGCAGTGGTGTCCATCCTGGGATTCGGCGGACGAGTAGCATATCGAACGAGTAATATATTTTCGAAGAATGGTTTGATTCGAATGATGCTGAGAAGACAAGGCAGTGTTTGTCCAGAGAGGAATTCTTTTACAGTACTGGTCCGGCTAGAGCAAACTGCGGAAGACCGGAGAACTATTTATACGCTCTACTTTACAACTGTCTTCGATTTTTGACGACAGGTTCCGCCTGGTTTCGCTCGCACAAGTTTAGCTTTTCGGCCAGCTTTCCGGCAGGGATGGAATTTCACCAAATACGAACCTATGGCTTTCACGACGTCTTCGTTTCCTCTTCTCCAACATGGACCCTTGTTTTCTTTGAAGTGAACCAGACTCGAAGTCTTTTGTCTATCAAGTAGCTTCTGTGACTGCTCAAGCCCGACGTGGCCGAACACCTATGACAACCCCCTCCAGTAATCGATATCTCCACCATCCACACCGGGTCCCTGCAATCGGGGACAGAATCATGACTATAACCTCTTCCCTGACCTCTCTTTAGTCAAAGTCGTTGGGCAAAAGTCGCGTAGTTCAGACGACTATCGCAACATTCCGCTTCAGGTGGTCTTCCGAATCAAGGCTTTCGTTCAAGACTCGCCCTTGCTATGGTCTAGACAGGTCCTGATGGAGGATATGGTGCAAGCTGTATGTGCCAAGTGATGAGCCTGAGATTCTTTCGCTCGATCTCGCCCTGCCGTCAAGGAATGGGGAAACTCCATTTTATTTCTGGACCGTGGATCAGGCACTTCATCGATGATTATCGTTTAGTAGGCTCAAGATTGCGACTTGCCGTGCCAGTATCTGCCTCGCCTCCTTCGTCGAGTCGCCGACATGCCCTGGTCTCAACTCTGGCGTGATTCTGACGCTTCTGTATAGTCGGCATTTCTCAGGCCCTGTCTTCTCACAAACGCGGGCCTTGTGATTGGCAGCAAGTTTTTGTACACCTGCATCTTTTCAGCATGGTCACCTGCGTGGGATTGCCGGCGCTGTACTCGTCAATTCTGTGGACCTATCTGCCAGACATCCAGGCGGCAGCGGCTGCGGACATAGAACTCGAAATGAACTGATAATCATAATTACTCTACGGGGGTGTCGACCCGAACACGCCCTTCATTGAATAGTATGCGCGGTCTCATTGGCAGTGGAACATCACCTCATGTGTGGATTGAACATATAAAAAGCTCCTATTATCCCGAGATTATCTTGACGGCCCCACATTCAAAGGCTGCGCTTAGGTATCTCCCAAGATGTTCAAGATCGCTGTTGTCACTGCTCTCAGGCTTCTCGCGCTTTGCACTTTTGCAAGTGGATTCCCGGCTCATCACTCTCTCGCTGGCCTCACCAGAGAACAACTGGACGAGATCCTGCCGACTCTGTCATTTACACCGCCGCCTAATCCACCAGGACCCCTTAAAGATACCTCAGCCAAGCTAGTCAACGATGCTGCCCATCCGTGGAGACCTGCAGCTCCAGGAGACATTCGCGGTCCTTGTCCGGGCTTGAACACCCTGGCGTCCCATGGGGTGAGTAAATTAGCGCCGAATGGAGATTTGTATTCGACTGACATTTCCATATGATGGTGGACACTAAATAGTGGCTCCCTCGGAATGGTATTGCCACTCCCGACCAGATCATTACTGCTGTCCAAGAAGGTGGGTCTGCAGATGGATCTGTCCGTATTCGAGACATGACAGGCTCATGAAATACGACTGAAGGTTTCAATATGGACAACAGCTTGGCCAGATTCGTGACTTACGCTGCATTCCTCGTGGACGGCAACGTCGTAACGAATTTGCTGAGCATTGGACAAAAGACGGCGGAAACGGGACCAGCTCCTCCCGCACCTGCAATTGTCGGCGGCCTCAATACGCATGCTGTATTTGAGGGAGATTCCAGTATGACCCGTGGTCAGTATAGTCTCAGACTCTCAGTATCTCTGCATGTGCGACATTGAGCAAACATTATGACGCACAGCCGATTTCTTCTTTGGAGACAATCATGACTTCAATGAGACGCTTTTCGATCAGGTACAAAATTCTTGATTGTATATATTCTATGATGCTGACAAGTCGTGTCCAAACTTGCTAGTTTGTCGACTTCAGCAATAGGTTCGGAGGCGGCTTCTACAACCTAACAGTAGCTGGAGAACTCAGATTCCAGCGAGTTATGCAATCCATCGCAACTAATCCGACCTTCTCATTCGTTGCACCCCGATA
The DNA here is from genome assembly GCA_002938385.1 of Gymnopilus dilepis. Taxonomy (NCBI): domain Eukaryota; kingdom Fungi; phylum Basidiomycota; class Agaricomycetes; order Agaricales; family Galerinaceae; genus Gymnopilus; species Gymnopilus dilepis. The sequence continues at coordinate 38,997 of NHYE01000330.1, forward strand.
TTTCACGGCATACGCTGAATCCGTTTTCCCTCTAAACTTCTTTATTGATGGTCGAAAAGACGATGGTCAGCTCGACATGGAGACAGCACGAGGGTTCTTCCAAAACAGCCGCATGCCAGACGGCTTTTTCAGGGCAAATGGCTCCAAGAGTGCAGATGGCATCGACGTCGTCGCTGAGGCTCATCCCCTTCCTCCAGGCAGCAACGTGAATGGTGTCAACACCTTCACGCCAGATCCCACTTCAGCTAACTTTGGTACTTTCTGCTTGCTCTACACCAATTTTGTGAACAAGACCGTCGCAAGCTTGTATCCAAGTCCCACTGGTGTCTTGCGCCAAGCTCTGAACATCAACCTGAACTTTTTGTTCGAAGCCCTTGATGGTGTTGACCCAGGAGCGTGCGCTCAGGCATTCCCTTTTGGTCAAGACTAATCAGAAAATGCCACGGCATCGCAGTCACGACAGTTACGACACTATTTTCCATGTCGACTGGGGTTTTGGGCGCCGATTATTGGAATATCCTTTTGAACAAAAATAGCAACCGATATTTGCACGTCTATTTTTGGGAATAAATTCTATTTATGGCACTCTGTCTTTGAGAGCTCAGCGCCGAGTTGACCGACACATGGGTATTTCTTCTCACTAAGTATAAGTGACATATGATCTCTGCTCAACTTGTGCAAGGCGTTATTATTAGGTACTTGAGAGTGAAAATTCCGTCAAGGGTTCCTCAGGACATTGGTTATGGCAGTGGACTTCAAAAGGTGGGGTCAATTTTAAGAAGCATGCAAATCGGAAGTGAGCTCGAAGCCGTACATCACATGTTTATTTTCATGGTACTGAGCTCATACCATAGCCGCAGTCTCTGGTTCCATTCCCATATCAATTTAGTAACCCACTAAGAACGGGTGCTTCATAAGGGTGTTTAGAGTGCTGATCTCGTAGTAGATCATTTCCCTAAGAGTTTTCTAGTCGTACCCGAGCCAAATAGCTACCTTAGACGTCCCAACTACCAGACGAGACCCTTGTGCCAGCCAGGGGTTGGAGATTTGAGCGACTCACAATTACGAGTAAGTAAAGGGCCCTATGTATAGTATATACTGCGGCATCACAGAACAAGACACCTCGACTTCAGGAGTGTAGCTCCTGGTACGTCCCACACAATAAAAGAACTGCTATAACTCCGGCCATATGGGATACCGAATCAAACTTTTCTCAAGTATGTTGAATAAGACTGCAGTTTTCAGGTCATATGTTCTGAGATTCGAGAAATAGCACCCTCATTTCGAGTGCCGGGTAATTATACGAAACAGGTAACAAACGACTCAGTTCCTTCCAGGTATATAGAAGTTATTTCAAACAGACGTCGCATGGATGAGGTTGCTCTCAGTCTTCAGAGCACGGAATTCGGCCTTAAGCGGATTGATGGAGTGATCCCGTGCTTCGGACAGGTCCTTTCATGACCTCCGCGACCCAGAACGTTATTCCGACAATAATGGTCGCCGTTGGGCCTTACTCATCGCTGTCCCGGTCAATGCCGTCGTCAACGGAGCTCTTCTACCTACACCGACGACACTCAGCCTCGAAAGTCAACTTCAAGAGCTGGTAAAAGTCTTTGGAGTAGCCCCAGACTCCTCCTTTAACCTCCGGCCTTCCACAGGGCAAGCTCGCACCGATTCCCGAATCCTATTATTATCTTCGGCAACATCGTTCTCGTTTTCGTTACCAGAACTGACAGGAGCAAGTAGTCCGTCAGGTCCAAGCCAGCGAGTGACGCGGAAGTTATAATACCTGTCAACAAAAAGGATCTGCTAGAGACTTCACATTCCCCAGGATCTCTCACTTTGACTTTTTCCTACGAAATTATCGTACTTTGAATGGAAAGGCAGATGTCTTCTTCGACAGTTAAGAAGCTTTTGGCGTACGTTCTGGTGCTTCGTTTTGGGGGTCTGAGGCTCACTCTTCCATACAGCATCCCTGGTCCAATAGAGCTTTCTCCGACTGTACAAAGTGCACTTGCTCTTCCAACACTCTCGCATGTCTCTCCGGAATTCGTCAAGATTTTCCAAGAATCCCTGCACATGACCAGGTTAGTCCTGTTCATGTCCTTCCAACTTGCAAACAAATACCTATTCTTGTAGACAGGTCGTGCAGACGAATTCTTCGTCGACCCCGTTCATCCTTGCGGGCAGTGGAACTCTTGGTTGGGACCAAGTTGGCGCCAACCTTATTGAGGCTGGCGATCGTGCACTAGTATTGAGTACCGGATACTTTGGACTCGGTTTTCGAGACTGGTTGGTGTTTGGCCATTTTGTCATGACCTAACATCGTACTTATCTTCAATCTAGCCTACAAGCTTACGGTGCCAGAGTCGACGTTCTCAAGTCGGATTTGGGAGGCACAGTCCCTCTAGGTGACGTGGAGAAAACACTGCGTAAAGCCAAGGAGAGTGGCACAGGCAGGCCGTACAAGCTGATCACTATAACGCATGTCGACACGTCGACTGGTGTGCTCTCCGATGCAAGAGCAATTGCAGCATGTGTACAACGCGTCAGCCCCGGAACGCTGGTCGTTCTGGATGCAGTATGTTCTCTAGCTTCAGAGGACATTCAAATGGACGCATGGGGTCTAGACGTTGTACTTTCTGCAAGCCAGAAAGGGCTGGGCGGACCTCCTGGACTGAGCATTCTCGTGGCTAGCAGGCGCACAATCAGCATATTCGAGGATCGAATAAAACGCGGTGTCAAGAGCGGCTCATATTACTCAAGCTGGGAAAAGTGAGTTTCCTGAATTGTTTTAATTGCAATTGCGCATCTGTACGCGGCGTCCCGCATCGCAGGTGGCAGAAAACCCCTTTTCGTAATATTTGACGAGCAATATTCATTGACATCAACTCTTTTCCCCGCTCTCAATCTTTATTCTCACAGATGGCTCCCAATCATGCGTGCATATGACCAGAACAAGCCAGCTTACTTCGGTACACCCGCCGTCAACCTCGTCACTGCATACCATGCATCACTGCGCGAAATTGTCCAAGGGTCCATCTCCTTGTCTACTCGCCTCTCAATGCACATAGCTGCTAGTGACCTCGTCAAATGCACCGCAGAGGCTCTTGGGATGGTGCAAGTCGCAAGGGAGCCGAAAGGTCGTGCACATGGCATGACCGCACTGTATGTTCCCGACTTACCAGGCGCGCCTCTCACTGCAGCGGACATCCTGGCTCAAGTCGGCAAGCGGAATGTTGTAATGGCTGGTGGACTCGTTGCTGAAATCAAGGACCGGTATATCAGGATTGGACACATGGGATGGAGTGTTGTAGGTGAGGAAGGTAAAGATATCCGCACCATTCTTCAAGTGTTAGAAGACTCTGTGAAGAATGCAATTGCGATCAAGAAAAACGCGTCGACTGCGTCAGCGCGTCTTTAGATAGAGGGAGGTGGTGCATCAGAGCCATATATTTTTTTCTTCGATGCTCTGATAGGTAGTCATGGTATGGCCCTCTGGGCTAACTGTACAGCAAAAGGATGTATACCTCGAGTGACAAATGACAGTGATTGGCTTTCACGATGACAGAACGCGCTGATTTCAATCCGTTCTCGTGCAGGCCACAATCATGCTCTGGTGTGGCAGAGTGCATCGAGGCATGAAATAACCAATTCAAGATTAGTTTTGGATCGGTATTCGATAGAAGTTTGGAGAAATATAATGGGGAGAAATACCAAGGATAGTTTCCGCGGGTCCAGGTTGTCACGAAATACAAGCTTCACAATAAGTACGCCAGCTGAGCCGGAGAGTGACTTATATTTTCAGAAGAGTCAAAATGCTTGTGCTCCTGAGATTGCTGAAGTGTCACAACAGCCCATTGTCTAGTCTGCGGCAGATGTCGTACAGATGAAGCAGGGTGATGATGGCGAAGTATGAGGCATAGATCCTGGTAGACATTTGCTGGTCGTGATTTACTACCGCGTAGATCTCGACCATTGGTGTTGGTGAATTGCGTTTTCAACGAAACACAGCCCTGCATCTAGGTCCATGTGGAAGGATTATTACGAGGGTAAAATGACAGCGCAGTCTTGTCTCACCAATGACCATTCTCATATCTCTTCTGTAGTCCACGACATTTCAGAGATTTCGCAGGCAAAACTTATTTGCCCTCTTGAGTGTATTTCAGTAACGTCTGGCGCAGGTGCTTGGCAATCCCAGGTGTCAGTTGCAGGACGCCGTCAGATGTGCAGAGACGGTAAGATGGCATAGGCTGGTAAGTCTCTGCATTGATCTTTAAGAAATGAAGAAATCATCGTCGATAACACCATCCTGGCATGGAAGCATGACGTACTTTGCTTTCTTCGACAAGAACAGAACCAATGATATCGTCTGGGTCTCCAATGCGTCCCAGAGCAGGGATGTTTCTTTGATCTGCTCGCTATCGGTCAAAATGATCAAATAATTTAGCTGGACGTTCGAGACTTACCGTTGATATGCATCCACCCTTCCTGTAGCTGCTTTGCGCCATTCTCCCAGATTTCGTCCAGGCCTTCTTTCAGCACATGCCTCACAGTGTCATGCAAAAGCTCAACAAATTTAACTGTGATCCAAAAGTATGTCAACATATGTACATCCTCAAGGCTATGGTTACACGCAGTAAGGGGACATACCATTCGGCACAAAATCATCCAACGTCGGCTCATGCCCTCTGACCTGCTCCTCCGGCGTACCAGGTGTATCAGTCGTATAGGTTACAGCAGGTAGCCATCCAATGACCGTGGCTGAATCCAAGTCGGGAGGCGAGACTTCGAGGAAGGACAGGGCAAAGACAGGTTGGTCGGCTGATGCTGGTGTTGGTGCGTACATGAGGTGGTAGTAGAGGTCGGGTCGATGGGGGTCGGCGTATGAAATGTCGGTCTTTTGTGATGTTGTGTATGTCCTCGAGCTGGGTTGGGAATGAATTCTTTGAGGAATTGAAGTTGAAGGGAAGACATGTCGTTTTTGAAGTCTTGAAGCCCATGCGTCTCGTTGTAAGATACTTCTACACGAGTAAAATCGGGTAAAATGCCCAATATCGGTGAGTACACCACGTCGCGTCAGTGCAGGCGTTCGCCTGAGTAGAAGAGACTGCATGGAGGCGAGAGGCAAAGTGGTCGCAGTCTGAGATGCTTTCGACGTCACGACGTTCCGACGCGGCACGAGAC
>NHYE01000332.1:2353-27563 GCA_002938385.1 Gymnopilus dilepis
AGGACTTCATGCCGTCTAGTCCTATTTTCGGAGGTAGACATTGGATGGCTTATATGCTGTAAAAGCATTAAAATTGGAAGGAATAGACAACATTGCATTGAGAGATAAGGATCGTAAATCGCATCTAATAAATTCCAAAATCTTGTATACATCTGAGCTCGTGATTAAATATTGTCCTGAGCATCCATCTCGTCACCCTGATCGTCGCCGTCAGGATCAGCCGGGAGTGGCGCCTCCACACTCGAATCAACCCTCTTCCGCTTGTTGTTCTTCGCCTGTACATACGAAGCATGTTTTGCTATGATCTCCTGCCACTTCTCTACATCTTTAGGCTCCGTCGTGGTGTGGGTCGTCTTTTCAGGTCTTCCAAATGTCTGCTTGTTGGCTTCGAAGATTTTGAGGTACACCCTGCAACAAGTATGATGAGTTTTGTCGATGACGGACAGGTATCGATGCTTACTGTTGAATGCCGACAGCCGTCTTTCCCTCGAGAGTTCAAATACAATAGAAAATTACTCACTTGACATTGAAGCCAATGTTGTCCTTAGGGTCTGCTCGGCATGCTCATGGCAAATTGAACTTGACTTCACTGGTGATGTTGGTACGCGCAAAGGTGACGACCCTGCCGTCCTTGAATATCCCGTCTCAACACGACCAAGGGCTTGTCGGAGAGAGAGACAGTGGGCTTCTTGCCTTGGTAATGACCAGGTCGTTGATGGAGATGAGAAGTCTGGGGCATGTGTGAGTGGTTGGGAGGGTCTTGACGTGAAAGGGCTGAGGAGGGAGCAGGTCAGTCCAGAATCAGGGGAGGAGAAAGGGCCCGACTGACCCATCCAAGGCGACAGTCTTCTCTGCTACCATATCACCCATCGAAAAGAAGTTGGTGTCGTGGAATGCCAACAGGCAAGAAGCAGGAGGGAGTAGGGAAGGTGGTGCACTAGTGGTGGTAAATGTTTGAGAGGTTGATCTTGTTTGTCTCTGACTTGTTGGACAAATTGATCTGATATACATATACATACATACATACATACACTCTCTCTTAAGCAGATGTCCCCATTTCATTTGCACCTATTTGTGCGTGTCCTTTTTCGTCGCTATCTATTGTTTCTGCCCTCTTTTGCTTTTGCTTGGACCACCACTAGCGTCCTTATATGACCTCCCTCTCCGAACTATGTACGCGGTATACCCTTACCGGCCTCACCTGTCAGTTCTGTTTTCCTTCTTTCCTTGATTTCACGACACCGTGAGCATTCCGCCCTACATTCTGTATCATCACTCAGCATGAACATTCTCGCTGTCATCTCCACTTGACTTTCCCTTGCAGCTGGCTCCGTTGTCAGAGTCTCTGCCACGTTCTGATGCTTTTGACTTGATCTTTTGATTTACAGCTGTTTGAGGAACATAAGGTGCGGCAATGATTTTTTTCAAATTCCGCCTGTCTCGGCAGGTGGATCTCGGGCAGGCTCTCTTACTCTCAAATTTCGGTATCTCAGCGTAGTTTAGGTATCATTTGATTTGTCTCAACGAGGCCCTCTACATAGATGAAGTACAGGACTGTAGTTATCAAATCTTGACATTTCAATTGCATAATTTCTTGTAAAATTGGATGGGGTGCCACGCGCTGTCGAGACCTTTCAAACGAGTATACATTTGATGGAATCGAGGGCAATTTGCATGAGCTAGAGCTCGCGCACGATTTTTCTGGTATACAGAGTGGAATTTGAAAAAAATTGATCCCACACCTTATGTTCCTCAAACAGCTGTAATGTCATTGACTTTGCTTTGTCCCTAGAGGGACTTGAGGTCTCCCTCTTCCACTATCACCCCGCGATTCGACACAACTTGGAGAGGAGGAAATGGTAAGTCATGTGGTATTCAGACATATTCAGGGTGCGTTCACGTATTACATGTATTACAAGCAATGCTGACTCCCACTCAATGGATTGCCAGACAGATTTCAATCGTGCAAAGCCGTGACCTTCCTTCATAATATCTGATGTGCTACCTGTTGTGTTCTGCTCCTTTCCTATTTACAGTCGCTATTCCTGTGTTCTTGCCCTCTTCTCTTCCCCGACATTATGCTGCTTTCAAGTTGCTGATTGCCAGCCTGGGGATTTCCATTGTGAATTGTCCACTTCACTGCCATTTTGAGCAACTCGTGGGCAGCTTGGAATGATTATGCAATTGATTTCTTACTATTCGCCTCTGAATGCTCAATTATGTGGCTGACTTGGACATTCTGTTCGTAAAGTAATGGTTTTATGACTGTGGTTATAGATTTCAATAGAAAAGACTGCTGGAAAATGCTTCTTGCCTTGAGGACGCAGCGAAGCAAGGCCCACGCCTTGTCAATGATATCAATGATCCTCATCACCAGTCAGTAGTTCGACCTTCTGACCTTCGCACCTCTCTAGATCTGGCTACTATGCAGATACCCAGTAACTCTTGACCCAGAAATCCCACACAAATATACTGGACTTAATCACCTTTGACCTTTGCCTGTTGTACTTGAACGGCAAAAGGTTCCATTAGACCCTGCTATCCTTGCGTGCATAATCACCTCCTGAATCCGAGCATCCAATGTTTGACAATTGTTGTCGTCAAGCTGGGGAAACGGCTGCGGTACCAGTGAAAGAGGCAGGTTGGCGACGACAGCAGCCTCTTCAGGCGTGACGGCAGGGTTATCTTGAGCAGGGATAGGGTCCATTGTAATGTCGACACCATGAGAGGCAGATTTGATGAGCCCTCAGCCTGCACACTGTCTGACTGCAAAAATGCCTGGGCTGGCACAACCCAGCTCGGAGGGGGAGCTGGAAGATTCTTGATGGCTACAACTATGTGTCAGGATAAAGGATTTACAATATAGTTATGGTAACTTACCAGTATGAAGCTTGGACCAACGCCCTTCCTCGGTTTTCCCATACTGAACAAATCTCTCGAGAATTTCCGTGTGAGCCGCATATTCAGTTCTGATGTTGAGACGCATAGAATTGGCCGGCAGTTGCGTTTGCTGACTACTGAACTTGTCGACAAACTTTGAAAGAAATGCCTCGGTTGAAAGGTTCACGATATCTTGGATGCGAGGAGCAATTTGACAAACGTAGATGAATGGTCCAGGCCAGGAGGTTGAGGTATACCACTTCTTGTGAGGGCCTTTACGTTCTTTTGTCCCCAGGTATATGATATCGCCATCTGAGTCTGCCGTAGGTGAGGTTGCTTTGGTAGGTGATCTTGACTGACTTGATTGTGACGAGAGTGGTTCAGGACCTGAGACAACCTCAACGTCCTCCGAGGAACTGATGGATGCTGAATGGCGGCGCTTCATGGACATCTTACGGTGCAACTCTTCAGCTTCGCAGCGTGAGACGAAGGTCCCAGTGAAGCAGGTGGGTCCCAATTTGCAGACAAGGATGAACTTTCCATCTTCTGGGACCTCAATTGGAATGCCAATGCCTTGCTCGACCCGATGAGCCTCCGTTTCCTTTTTCAGTCTCATTTGCTTCTGCTGATGCAGATATCTCAACCCCAGGTTCGAGATCGGCTTCCTCCGCCTCTGCGATGGCCACCAGCGACCTGCCCTGGCAAACGGTCACACCTTCTGGCAGTTCATTGCCTGCCATCGCCGAAACAATGACCTGGATCGGCAGGACAGAGTCGTCGCTGTCATTATCAGTCGTCGCTGTCATTATCTTCGAGGTTCGTGTCCTCTGGTTCCACGTCTTCTGGCATGACTGCAGTTTCATCAGGCACGCTGGTAGCGCCTCCAGTTAATTCCGCCCAGAATGCTGGGTCTGTATCTTTCATATTGCGCAAAGCCTCTCATGCCTTAAAGCTAGTCAGGCATTCATAAGAAGAGTTCCAATCCTGGACGACACAATTTTTAAAAGCCTGTCGGCTGTAAGTTTGATTCTTCTGACGTTTGTTGTGATACTCACCTTCTTGACCATTTCCTTATCTTGCAGTGCATTATATGCGTTCCACAGCCATCGTGGGGTCCGATTTCGAAGATCAGCCGAGCTTTCTTTGAACCTCTGATTCATGTTTCCCTCGATTGAGAGTTTTAAAGGGCGCTGAATTCCAACATCACAAGGGTGAGCAACTCCTGTACAACCACCGGGGACGTAGTCTAGAAGAATTGTTGGATGGTGGGTCTTCATCCAACTGCGGAACTCCTCAGAGCAATGTACCGACCAGACATCAAGTTGCAGGACGCTTTTCTGACTAGGTGGCAGTGATAGCTCAGCCTTTTTTCTGTCAAAATATGGTGCGAGAACGTCATTGACATATGCGCGCATGGTGGCTTGGTTTGACCAATAGTTGTTTTTCCCAGAGGACACAAACTTGAACCCAGCATTTACTCCGTCTGAATACCCGTGAGACGTTGGGGAAGGAAGCGAGGCATCCGTTTAACCAAGATAGACTGCTTGAAATGGCAAAAGAGTCCCGTCAGCTGCTACGCCGACAACCAGAGTGAATGCCCGCTTTTCATCCATGCCGACCATCCCAACTTGCTTCGAGCCGGTCTGCGCCCATGTCATTCGATTTCCAGCCACATACACCACCTGTGTTTGGTCGAAATTGACGTACAGGCCCATAGGTATGTCGTATTCTTTAATGACATAGACTCTGCGAAAGAATGAATGGCGACACTGATCCTCCCAATCAGTGGGGAGTTTCTGAGCCGCTTGAGTTGCCTTCCGCATGCTCCATGAGAGATTCCCATGCAAGAACTTCCACACAAACGATTCTGAGACACGAAAGGATGACCCATCTTTGAATTTCAGGTCAAAAATGCCGGGTTGCTTCTCGAGAATGGTCGCAGTGATAACGGCACGAGCGCTGATGAGAGTTACTAGCCCTAGTTAGTTCAAAAAGTGATTGACCAATAATTCCGCGCACCTGTTGGGAATTTTGAAAATCTGACTTCAGATTCGGATTCCCCGGTGTCGAAAACCCCCGAAACCACTTTTAAAGTATTTTTTTTGAGGGGGGATGAGCGGGGAACGCATTATTTAAGATTTAATCGCGGAAAATGGATATTATTTGCGGACCAAGGCACGCAAATTAAAAATAGATGCGGTCCAAGCGCCTCAACTTAAAAATAGTTGCGTGCCGAGACGCTCGCGTCTATCTCCGAGGTGACATCATCTGCGTGCCCCACGTCATGGTCCTCAATCTGGTCCTCACGGCACGCATTCCTCGTGACGTCACTGAGGTCCAGGCACGCAGCCCCTTGCCCGTGGTCCGCAACGCGCGTCCCTCCCATCCGTGGTCCGCAACGCGCGTCCCTCCTGCTCGTGGTCCGCAACGCGCGTCCCTCCTATCCGTGGTCCGCACTTGCGTACCAACCTCGCCCATGGTCCGCATTGTGCGTGCCTGGTCCGCACTGCGCGTACCACCCCTACATGGCACGCGCGTCCTCTATGACCCACAGCCGCGCACCGCGTCCTATTCTTAGCACGCACCCGAGCCATTCCGTCCCGTCCCTCGGCTATACTCGGAACGTCGAGGCCGCGTCATCCCCTCCCACCACGCCCTCCCTCCCATCACGCCGCCCTCCCTCCCATCACGCCGCCCTCCCCGCCCCTCGTTCCACTTCCCGCCCTTGGCTAATTTCCTTTTATAGCCTTTTGCCTCNGGTGCATTTCGTTCTCGCAAGTATTCGAGATGTTCTTTGATGGCTTGCACAACTTCAGGATGAGAAGAAAGGATCCCCCGTCGTCCTCCTTTATTGTGTCCTGGATCATTCCCCTTGCGGACCCTTGTCAATACAGAATCTTTCCACTTTGGCTTTAAGCCAGAACGGTCAATCCATCCCTCGATAGTGTTGCGGTTGATACCACCAAAGACGACAGGACTGAGCTTTTTCAACCCATTGGCAATGTCTGACGCACTCCAGCCCACTTTCTTGGTGACCATTACAATCTGTGTCCAGCAAAACGGTGTCAGCCAGTTGTGATATTTGGCTGGCCGAGGTCCATTCTTCTTCTTCCTTCCCTGCGGTTTTCGATTTATCGCTTTCAACTTCTTCTTCAGCTCTCGTGCAGGCTGCGTCAGCTCAGGTATATTGCCTTTGATCTTTTTCAGACTTGGATCCATTGTGTCGGAGAGGTCCATCGGTCTCGCCTGCCCGATTGCGAGTGAGTACTTTGCTTCAGGAAGCGAAGTTTATCTGACCTTTCTTTTAGTGCTGCCAGGACTGTGCACCCCCTCTTTTATCTCCCTTTTCTTCATTAGCGAGCGCCGCTTCTGCTGGCGCCGCTTTGCCAAATCCCTTTCGTGCAACTTCTTGTCTGTTGCCACAGTTTTCTCAGCGACATCCTTCTCTGACCGGTCGTTCTCTGCCCTTTCATCTTCCCTATCGAAGTAAGCCTGTTTATCTGCTGCAGTTCCTTTTGACCAATATCTGAGCAGCCCAAATTTTGGGTTGTCACCTAAGTCCTCAGCTTCTTTGGACAACTCAAGTGCGTTTCGAATTGATGACTTCACTTTCTGCACCGCCGATTTGAAGATCTTCTGCACAGGTTTGGATTTCAGTGAACGTTCAGGTGTTTGATCAACAGCAGACCTTTTAGTCCCTGCTACCTGACGAGGTGGTGGCGTTACCAGCTGAGAAGGCAGTGTGCTTGGGCCCAAAGGTGGGATCGTTAGACCAGGAGGCAGAGTGGGTGTGGGAGTAGCTGTATGCGAGTGCATTACATTCGAGTTTGATGATGGTGTCAGTTGTCGTGAGGGTGGAATAAAAACTGGAGGAAGATTTGCAAAGCTGGTATGTTCTATTCCATCTTCCGTTACAGTAGCTGACGTGCTATATTCTGGCATTTTTTCTCTTAGTGGCTTCGTAAACGTGAACTGGTAGTCCTGAGCTATGACGTCAAAGGACTGTTTCAATTGAAGGTCAGCACTCCAAACCATCATCGACCTTCATGTCAACTCTTACCTTCTCGTGGTGACGATCTATGACCTGCAGAAGCACCTTCAGCCTCTCGTCTGCTACCATCATGCTGTCCATAAGCGAATGCTGATCCGGGAGCAGTCTTGTCGCAAGTGCATTCCATGCCAAGAGCCCACATGAATACCCGTCTCTCTGCTGTGTGATAGGGAGCTTTTTGATTGGGAAGTGTTGCGCCGTGTGATGAAAGGTCCACCAGGTGAGAGTCGCTTCAAGCTCCGCAGGGATTGTACCACTCAATGAGTCTCCATGCAGAATCTCGGCGCACTGGAAGTCAACAATCACTGCTACCCAGTGGTTTTGACCTATGTTTATGATGGTGGCGAGCTTGTCCAGGACACCATTCCCCAACTCTTGGCCCAGGTTGCGAAGCCATGCCAGATTCGGGGCGCTGAGGTAATGGTCATTATGGTCAGGTCGACCATAGATCTCCATGAGCTTTGTGATAAGAAATGTGTCGGCAATTCGAACTCCTTCGTCGTTCCGAGTCCTTGTCAACTCGCACTCTAACAGCTGAAGCATCTGGTTTTCGTGTTCGTCTTTTAACCAATTGTTTGTAGTGTAGGTTGCGAGAATGTCGATGTCCACCAATCCTGGAAACCCTTTGACCTTATCCGCCCAAGAAAGGGAGGCAAGGGCATCAAAGACGCAAGTAACAAGCCCAATAGTCTGGCCAGTTCGTTTCCCATTCTTCTTCCTTGCGTCAAGCTTCTCTTCTGCTAGAATCCACTCGCTCTTCACAGGCCAAATGCGAGCAGCTTCAATCCAGAAAGCGAGAACCCAGGTTGGGAGCTGTGCGCCCACAAGGCTCGGTGCGTGTGGGCAGAGGATGGAGCTCACTTGCTGAAGGTCAATACTTGCCTCTAGCTGTTTCAGTAATGAGAGGGGCAGCACCGGAGCAGCACGGATGGTGTCGATCTCGAAGGTTGTCGGCTTCAATGTCGAGAAAAAGTCTTGTGGTTGAAGTTGGTGTCGGAGGGATTTTTGTATGATAGGGAGGGGAAATTTGAGCAGCTCAAGGATGGATAGATCCTGGCTTGGTAGAATCTGGGTTTGTATCTCTGGCGGTATTGCTGGGGACATCTTCTCATCATCAGGAAGAAACAGCCAGTTACAATAGCACTACTGGGTGTCAGTAACACCAGTAGCCTGGTTGACTGGTCCCCTTGTATAGAGAGCCCAGTAGACTTTGCGGAGAAGTGTGTATGCACTGGTATGCATATGTATATTTATAGTAGCACTACATAATCATCAGTAGTCCCATTTTAGAACCTTGCTACTCAGTGTACTGACATTACAGAGGACCGATAGCACAATTCCAAACCCATCCATTCAGTCAGCTACACTACAAGCAGGCAGGTCTAGTTACTCCTCAGCCTCACTGTCCGTTTCCCCAGTCCGGCCCTCTAACTCATCCTTCATCTGTTCCAACATATCCTTATCGAGGGTAGATACCACGACGGCATCGTCTACAGCACCAGCGTCACGTCTAAAAGCCAAGATCATTGAGCCAAAACCTTTGAATAAAGAGGATAAGTCACTTCCCTTGCCCGTTTATACATCTTAGTCCGAATAGAAGTTGTTACATTCTTGTTGGTGGCACACCATTTATTGACATCTTCGCGAAAAACCTTGTGGCGTGCTATGACGTCCTTCTCCCACATCGTGGCCTTGACTTGAACACCTGTCGACCACTCATCCAGACAGAAATCAATCTAAAGAGAATCAATGAGATATAACGACGTAGCAAATAATCTGATGATCATGACTTACCACAGTCAGGATGGCTGCAATGGTCTCCGCTGGAACAGGATTGAATAATGTCGAGAAGACCACCCCCTGAGAGTCTTTATCCTCAAACCAGGTAGCCTTGAGGCAGTCTGAGACAATCTTTCCCTCAGCGAAACCCTTGCGGGCCTCAATATCCTGCATAGATAGGAGGTTAGCACGTCAGATATATCTACGACACTCGAAAAGTGTACTTCACCTTATAATGAAAGCACGAATCCTTCTTGAGCTTCTGATATAACATTTCGTTCTTCATCTTTGTGGCAGGGTTGGCCTTGTTCTCAAAGCCGAATATCACAAGACACTGCCGAATCTTCGTGAGGACGTGTCCACGAATGCGTGTTCCCCGTTTACGCAGCTGATGATAGAATCATATGAGTTAAAGCTGCTCTGGGATTGGAAAGAGGCTCACCAAAAGACTTATAGCGCTTATCATTTGATACTTGAGGTCTGCCGCCTCACCGGCACTCTTCCAGGTACTATGAGCCCATCGGTTACGCAAAGCTGTATCTGGAAAGAAGTTTTCAGTAGAAACCAAAGCTTCATATTCATAAGCAGCCCGGATGATGAGCGCGTTGACCGTATCCTCAAAGTCACCGGCTTTCGGCTTCTTCGGATTGTGATTTGCATCCGTGCGCAGCTGCGGGACTTTCAGAGCTTCCTCTGCAGTTGGCGATGCGGTGGCAACCTGGCTAGCAGCGACAGCAGCCGCAGTGGGAGGAGTGCTGACAACAGTGGCAGCAGCAGCGACAGCGGCAGCGGCGGGGACAACAGCGGCGGCAATGTTGGCAGCAGCGACGTTGGCAACAGTGACAGGTGCGGCTGCTGCAACTGTCAACGCTGGGACACAAGGTCTCGCACCCGGAGTTGGAGAAGACCCGGGCCCACTGATGTCGTCCGAGGACTGAGACGGGAGATTCTTGAAAGCATTTGAAGACAGGCGAGGTGCAGGCCTTGGCGGTGCTGCTGAGCCAACGCGTCGCAATTCTACCTTGCGTGCACTGCCATTTGAGACGGAGATGGGAGTGAGAGGCGAACCCTATTGACTGCATCAAAGAGTTAATCGCCAATCCAGCATTCAAGGATGCAATGGCGTACTCACCGCATCGCATATATCGAGATGCTGGAGCCATGAACCGTGAATACTCCGAGATGTGGACTGGCGAGTGGTGGTGGCGTCTTCAGGTAGATTACAATACACCTACACTAAAATGTAAATTGTGATTCATTGATAAACTTATTAGGCATTGTTACCTGATGGCGCGACAATTGTCCCCGTTATCCTGTCGTCTGACAAAACGAACTTGACGCGATTCAGTGGCGATAAGCAGGCATGGCCTGTCTACCTGAGTATTGGAAACATCTCAAAGTCAACACGAAGAAAGGCCAATAGCCGCGGCATGGTACTCCTGGGCTACATACCGGTCTGCAAACTTGACTGCTTTACCAAGAAGAGACGGTCTGTTGAAGGTTACCGCTTCTTCCACGATTGCATGAAGATACTCCTTGCTTCGCTAAGGGAAGCTGGTCAGAACGGAGTTGACGTGACATGCGCAGACGGCTTCATATGCACCATCTTCCCTATTCTCGCCGCCTATATTGCCGACTATCCAGAACAATGCCTTGTCGCATGTTGCAAAGAAAATTCTTGCCCCACCTGCACAGTTGATCCAGATGACCGCGGCGAGTTTCGCGTTCACAGCGTACTTCGGGACCCTGAGAAAACAATCGATATTCTGGAAGATTGTGCTAATGGAGATGCACCTGAAGGGTTCAACGACGAGTCCCTCCGCCCTGTCGATCCTTTTTGGCGGGACCTTCCTCATTGCAACATATTTGCATGCATCACACCGGACTTGCTTCATCAACTGCATAAGGGCCTTTTCAAGGATCATATCGTCAGCTGGGCCACTGAGGCATGCAATGGTGGCGAAGAGGAAATAGACGAACGTTTTCGGACTATGTCAACACATCCTAGCTTGCGCCATTTCAAGAAAGGCATCTCTGTCACTACGCAATGGACTGGGCGAGAGCACAAGAATATGGAGAAGGTCTTTCTGGGAATCCTTGCTGGCTCGACAGATGCGCGTGTCCTACAAAGCGTGCAAGGAGTGTTAGACTTCATTTATTATGCACACTTCGAGACACATACTGACAGGTCTCTGCAAATGCACTTCTTTCTACCTAAACCCATACCTTCGTCATTACGATTTTTATTATCTCCGCTACCGCGTCGACCTCCACATCCAAGAAGAGCAAAGGCGGCAAGATGAACTTGAAGCACAGCGTGCTCGTGCTCGCGCTGCCACACGGGGTCGGAATCGTTAATTATAATACTGTTCGTTGGGTAGTCGATTGAGTTCAATGTAATCAATTTCTATTCAAGTTTAAGAGTGTTCATATCAATTCAAGTTGAGTGACTGAGAAAATAATTTTGTGCAGAACGAGGCTGTGCATAGACTTGGCACTTTATCTCCTACCACCACCACTGTACGAACGTTCCGGCTATCCACCACTGCTACTCTGGCCTCCTGCAAGTCCTGCAAAGATGCCACCGCCAGCAGGTTTTGAATTCTGTCCAAAATAGGTGCGCGTGTACGTTGTCTTTCTGATCGTTATGCAAATTTTACTGATCTGATTTACGATCAGCCTCTCCCTTCCACCAACACCTATGGTCCTTCCTCTAACCGCGCTCAACCTCAATGCCCATAACTTCGACCGATTCGAGTCACTGACTGATTCAAACATCGCAGTCTCTGCTTCGACTCAGTCCGATCCCACAGCCAAGGAACCCCAAGCTGGTTCGAAGATGCAGGGAGCCAAAGGTTGGAACTGCGGCATGGTTTGCGAGGAGAAAGAAGGCCGCCAAAATTCTCCTACCTACTAAGCGAAAGCTAGTACGACGAGTCTTCAACTCCGTGAGTGATACTCGTGTTTTCCAGGAGTGAATTACTGACATGTTTTCTACAACTGCTAAGCCATGCAAGTCTCCGTCCAAACTGTCACCCACCAAGCTGGGCACGTCCAACTCGCCCCTCAAGCCCAAAGTCGAGCCCATGATATCTTCAAGCCCGCCCAAGTCAGCTCGGCTGCCCGATGGGCCTCCAAAATCAAAGATCCATCTCCGAGCAGTGAACCATCGAGCCAGGAAGGCTGCCGCTACGCGTCAACGCTTACAAGAGGTATTGAATCTCAAGGAGATCGAGAAGGAAATAGAAGAGGTCGAAAGGACACTCCTAGAGAAGCAGCGCGCATACCGTAGGCTGCTTCGGACATGTATTTTCCATCTCTTGTCAAAGTGCTAAGACATTAAATTCACCATTGCATTGTCTGAGTAACCGTGAAGCTGTAGATTAGATATAAGTGTATTGACTCTAGATATTCTGGGAGTGAGCTACGTAGTGCTATCGCACATATCAGAGCTACTGTCCGACGGCGTGATGGCCCGTAGATCGCAGTACTTCGGCGGGCCGCTACCACATTTTTTCTTGTTTCCTGATGATCGACCAAGGAGGAAGGTGCAGATTTAGATCTGGCTAAGATAATCTGATCACGCCGGCTACACCATGGACCGGTCTTGCGCATTTCCGCTGTTCTCAATGAAATGTACTTCCTGTGAAGCATAGGTAGTGCATAGATCTCTGTTTTCTTGAGGCTACTTGGTATACAAAAAAATCAAAAAAAAAATAAATTCTACCCCACCGAAAAATGTCAATGTCACGGCCCAACCACCCACCTGCCGAAACCAAAAATTTGGCAGGTGTGTCACGTGTCACGGTGCCTGCCGAATTGATTGAAATACTACAGTACACTAGGAAGCCACAGTGTTAGAATAGGCTCCACAAGAAAGCGAGAAATGGTAACGCCACTCACAATTTGGAAATACCATCCAAAATTTTGTATCTTCCCTTTGTAGGAGAGGGTTAGGTCGCCGAGTGCTCATTGTGGTGCAAAATCAAGAAGGAAAAGGTAAATTTTCATTGGTGATCTACTACATGACGCAACAGATGTTGAGCACGGCATAGCGCGCAAGGCAGAGCGGGTGTCGTCGAGGGCGGTGGAGTGTCGGTGTCGGGCCGCACTCCAGAGCTATCATGTGACCTATGCCAGTACCTACACGCATCCATGTTCGTAGACAGACACCATCTCATTGCATTGCATTCGCATCGTCTGAGCCAGCCTCGACCAGCTCAGGACCTAGCAAGGCACACTCGGCCCTCTCCAGCGGGAGCGAAGATCAGGTACCCGCCTTTGTTTGTCATCGAATTTTTCTAATGCAGAAATCTCCCAAAGGTATGCATATTTTTGCATGCTAGGTTTGTGTTTCTCGTTAAAGTGGGCTTCCATGCAATATTTCCACACTGCAGGTTCATTTTTGGGGCAAAGTGGGCAGTGGATCGGCACGTTGGAACAAGGGGAGGTAGTCTTCGACTTCGCCGCAACACTGTAAGAGAATTTTAATTTGATTAGGCACCCTTTCGACAATGTTTGATTGATCTGCGGGGATTTACTAGCGCCTGTTCCTTTTCGCAGGTAGAATTGGCAGAAGGATGGTGGACGAAGGCACAAGCCGCAGAGCTCGACTGATTTTCCGAGCCCATCGTCGTGCCGAAGGTGAGCACCGATATGCTCAAGCACTCGTTGGCCTTGTGAAAGGTCAAGCCTAACTGTTGGTGAGCAGCGTGGGCAGTCAGACATTCCTGGGTCAGCTAACTGCTTTTCATTCTGGCAGACGAAACAAGCGCCGCCTTGAAATCAAAGTAAGTGATATGTATTCAATGAGTCGTTCGGTCCCTTACCTGATGCCTCTCGATAAGGAAATTCACTAGTTGGCGAAAGTTTCGGGATTTCTTTGTAAATACCGCCCAAACTCTGGAAGAGGCTAGCTGCCAGTGCGACTAGGACACTGCTCTTGAGGATGTAGAGAGGGAACCTTGACTGAACTTTTGAAATTGTAGGATTGATGGGCTGGATGAGCCATCCCGGTACAGTGAAGGAATGCTCCCTGTTCATTCGGTAAGAGCGCCAGTCATGTTGAAGATCGGGGTCGTCATTAGAGGTAGCAGGTCAAAGTCCAAGAGCTGGTATGAAACTGTAACTGTCCGCTCCAATATAATGTCCATACTAATGAATTGCATTGATTTCCCATCTACCTTCAGGCCGTTCACCTCACCGATGCATAACCATGCCATACCCTCGGAAGAGATGAGGCTGACTATGGGGTCAGAGATGACCAGGACATCAGTCTCGTCAGGCGGAAGTATGTTCTGTTGTGAAGGTGAAGTTGTTGATTTGTTGTTCAGAAGAGGTAGGGTGGTCGTACTGGTAAAGGTGGAAGACACTAGCAGAGCGTTATGAATAATCCATAATACCTGAACAATTCTGGTCTCAGAATGTTGTTGAATAGTGTTGCCCAATGCTTCAGCTGCCTTAGCAAGTTGGGCTTTGCGGTTCTTCAACATCGCGGAAAGTGAGGGTGTCAGAAAGAGGGGAGGAGTGACGGTGGAAGTGTATGTTGAATGGCTGAGAGCGGAAATCGGACGCGTCCAAGACGCGTCAGTATTGGGCCATTTCCTAACAATAAAACTGCTTGAGGTCTATAATTTGACTTACGAACAATGTGATCGCTATGAGTTTGCACATGGCCCATTCAATGGCAATGGCGGAGGGCCAAATAACAATACCAAGCCTCTCTTGAGACAAAGACAACTGCCCCAGCTACCTTAGATAATACCTACCTCCAGACTGAGGCCTTAGGTAATAGGGCTTCCACCTCGAAAAAAGGGCACATCTAAATGGAAGTCATAAGTCATAAGGCATATTATATTCGAGGAGACGAGAGAAGTGACAACAATAATGAGTGCACAAGGGGAAGGCAATGGTTAAGAGTGCAGACAGGAGACGGTTGTGATGATGGCTGGGAGAGGGAATAGCGAGATACTACTGTTGGAGCTTGATGCGCATGTGTGGGTGGATGGGTTGGAGGGGGGCAGTGGTGTAGTCGAAGGTGGGGTCCCCGTCGAGCGAGGCGTTGACAATGAGCCAGTTGTTGTTGTCGTCAATGTGCGGGTAGAGGGTTATTTGTTGTTCTGAGGAGATGTTATTGGTTTCGGGGCTTTGGAGAGTTTGAAACGGGATGTGACATAGGGTTGCTGCCACCTGGGTAGTTGTGAGGATGTGAGTGGAGGTAGCCTCCTTGTGTATTGATGTGGCGGATAGTGATAGTCGAGCCAACAGCCACATCTGTAGATGGAAGTCAGAAAATGAATATTACACGAAATCAGAGAACGTACCAGCATAAGTATCCTGCATGCCCTTTCCGCCCAGTGTATGCTGAAACTCGGGACTCATAAACCCATCACCCTCGCCCGAATTCTCCAAAATCAAGAAATGAATCTGGAACATGAACATATAGAACACAATTGGGATCACGATCAAGCACAACACCCGCGCCACGAAATGCCTCACGAACAACCTCGGCGACACCCTCAAATCGCCCAGCAAATTCCACAGCTGCACCAGCGTGCTCACCCCCACCGTAGCAATGGTAAACAAGCTCACCCACTTACAGCTCACCACCACGCCGAGGCTCAGCCCACTCAGCGCAAGCCACGTCCACCAGCCCTGCGAGAACGGGTCGTGCTTGTCCTCGTTGCAGAAGCTGCACCAGAGAAAGATGGTGAGCGCGGTAAAGAAGACAAGGGGCGAGTTGATCAGGATGTGCCGAGGTGATGAAGATGGAGGCGAGGAGCGCGGTGGTGGCGTGGCAGTCGAGCGCGTGCAGGGTGAGGTAGGCGAGCGGGACGGTGGCGATGCTAAGCAGGGCGAGGACCATGTGCATGGCGATGTAGGGGACATGTTCGTATATCCTGAAGGAAAATGATCAAAATTATGGAAGAAAGGTTACAGAAAGGAGGAGGGATGCACTTTCCGATGGTTTCAAAGTCAAAGTTGCCGTCGTAGCCAAAGACAAAGGCAGTGAGCGTGATGAGCAGCTTCGTCGGCGGCGGATGCATATCCACAAAATACCACGTCTTGATGTATCTCGACACAAACTTTCCAAAATGTACCTCATCAAACCTATGTAGAACCCAGGAGAGATCAGGTACCCAAAATCTCAAGAAAACCTCCTCCACTCACACAACACTATTCGGCTTGCTCAGCCTAAACAGCCTCACCGCACACGCAACCAGCACAACCACCACGAGCAGCTTCCACTCCCCACTTGTCATATTCAGCCCCCCAGGCGGGTACCGCTTGCCCGTCTTCCCTAGGGCATACCCCTTGCTCGCCGCAGCCCTCTTCTCGTCCGCGTCGAGGTGGTCTTCACGGGGGTGCGGGAACCGCTGGGACGTCATGGCCAGCCCCGTCGCTGCTGTGGAGCTGGCTGTGGATGGATGAAGTAGTCGGTTGGGTGTTGGCTGGCGGAGTACGGGAAGCAGCTCCGTCTCACTTTTGCTTGGTGGGGGAGGTAAGTCAACTTTCCTCTAAACAAAAAGAACGAAATTACATGAGTAAAATACGAAGAAATGGAAGGAACAGAAAACAGAAAGAGAGACAATTGCACGTTTCACGCACATATGCCCTCACACGTACCAGTCGGGCCTCCTATACCATGTGTCCCCCTATGTGACGTTCTCAATGTTGATCTTGACAAGAGTCCTCATCCTCGTTGAAAAGAGGGGCAAGAATAGTGGCAGAGAGGGACAGTGGATGAGAGAGTGGAGGGCGCAGTGGAAGAGAGTGCGTTCAACCGTCAACGATGCACAGCTGTTGATCCCGCTTCGGAGTTAGCCGGTCAGCCTGATCGGGGCTATGGCTGTTGGTTCGAGCTCCTCGAAGTAGAAGGGATGGAAAGGGTGGGAGAAGGTCTCTGCCAAATCTCGAATGCTGGAACTGTGGGGAGAAGGGGCACGTCAAGAGGAAGTGCCATAAGCCTCCAAAGTCTGAGAAGGGGAAGAAGGCGGATGAGAAGAAGGAGAACGTACCGAAGAAGAGCGGCAATGCTAATGCCGCGGAGCACAAGGATTCAGACGGAGTTTGGCAGGCCATTGAGGATGACACCAATTCTGACGCCGCATCGGATAATTCCCTGGCTGGTCTACAAGTCTGTCTCTTACGGGGATTCAGAAGGATCCGTGCCTGATCTCCAGGCCGTGTCTGCCACCAAGTCGAGCATGTCGAGCTCCAGTGATGCTTCGGATGTTGGCTCTTCTGGCCTTGAGGACGATGGCTGGTTCTCTGTGGATGGAGATGATGCGCATGAGTTCGATGACGAGGGATGGATCACTGAAACCTCAGTGAAAGTCGGCTCTGCTGAAAACCGCTACGATCTGGGAACTTTCGAGCTCCGGCTTTTATCTGCATAGAATTTCTCGTCAATTCTCTGGCTGGCGCTGTATTTCTGTCGCTTTCCGTTTCTATCTGCTGTAAGAGTCGATCTTATTATTATTTAATACAGATTTGTTGCTCCACTATGCAGTCCAGTGCCTCCGGTCCTCCTTTCTGTTCGTCTCCATCTAAGGCCCTCGTCGAATCCTCCTACACGAGCCCCCAAATGACAACAAAAGCCGGTGCAAAGTTTCTGCTCACACACCGTCTAGTTACTGCTAGTCTCTCATCAGGGAATCTGTTTGCAAAGCAGGGTTTTCGAGTTAGCACAAACTCAATACGTCGAAAAGGTTGTGTACATACCGCAATGAATGCGCATACATCTATTTGTTCCTCGATTGTAGCAGCTACAAACCCAAAGGGTCAGACTCGTGCCAGAAGATAGGTGATTAAGAGGACTTGCCGTATTAAACAAGAGAGCGGGGGGTGTCCAGAGGTCAAAACAAGCTGCTGGAGGTATTTGAGTTGAATATATGCGCGCTCTGAGACGTGACACGAGCCCAGCGTGGCTAGATCTTTCACAACGAGCCCCTCAAAAACCTGCTAATTACCCCAACACACACTGGAGTGAAAACTTGAGGATACTGGGATGATATGCCTAGCCAGAGTATTTGAATCTAAGCACGGAGGATGCGTCGATCTAAGGACGGACTCGGAGGGAGGCCCAAAGGATGCTTGTCATGGGACGGAATTGAGCAGTAATTGCCGGATAAACGCAGAGTTTCGGGCTTAGCCGCGGAATTCAGCAGAGCCGACTTTCACTGGGGTACTGAGGACTTACCTGCTGGCCCAGGCTCTGGATTCTTGACCCCTTCCTTTATTGACTCTGACTCCGACTCTGACGAGATTCTCGTTGCTATGGAACCTGCGAAACCTGGACAAGACACCTACGTCACCCCGAAGGTTGAACTTTATGATTCGGGCTGCACAAGACACCTCTCACCGACTCGCGTCGATTTCGAAAACTACATCGAAATTGCGAGCTTGTCATCAACGTACCCAATGGTGCTAACACCTCGCAGTTGCGCCTTACGGAGGTTCTTTACTCTCCAGAGGTCGGTCACACCCTTATTTCGGTTGGGAAACTCGACTACGCGGGTTTCAGCCTCACATTCTCGGACGGGAAGTGTGTTATCATTGGTCCTAATGGAGAACGAGCGGGGGAGGTGCCAAAGAACTGGAAGCTTAAGGGAGTCTACAAGGTTGAGCATGAGGCGGAGGAGGCGAATCGAGCTGAGGAGACACTTACTCTGGATCAGCTGCACTGCCAGATGGGGCATATCTCACCTTCTATTGCTCAGAAGCACGTCAAGAAAGGATTTGTGACAGGCATGCAATTGGAATCAACGCCGTCTGGTGTTCCTGTCTTCTGCGAGTCCTGCGTGTATGCCAAGACGATGCGCAAGTCCGCCCCAAAGCAGCGAGAGGGCGAGCGTGCTTCCGAGTTTGGAGGCGAGGTTCATAGCGACGTGTGGGGGCCAGCGCCGGTTGAGTCTAGAGGAGGAAAACGTTACCACATCACTTTCACGGACGACAAGACCTGGCTTACCAATCTCTACCTTCTGGCGAAGAAGAGCGACGCTTTCGAGGCCTATAAGGACTATGAAGAATGGGTCTCCATGCAGCTTGGTGCTAGGGCATCGTGCAGAAATCAAACGTGCATGACATTCCTCAGCATCTCGGCGTCGGTGAACGGCGTAATCGGACGATCGCGTGTGAAGGAGGGGCGATGGGTTGAAGTGGATGAGAGATCGAAGGCCGTGAGGGTGTACTGGCCGGATTCGAAGACCGTCAGCGTCGAGCGGAAAGTGTACTACGACAATACATGCTCGTCAGCTTCTCGTCTCGAGGGGGAGGAAGATATTGTGGTCGAAACGAAAGCCGACTCACCTGTTATACCATCTTCTTTGGCAGTTCCCCCTTCCCAGTCCATTTCCAGCTCTTCATTTGTCCAGCAGCTGGCTCCGTCCATCTTCCAAGGTCCATCTGAGCCCATACAGACAACGAACCATCTTACGAGTCCGGAACTCGTCCTAGGCGCGCACGTAAACCAACCCAAAAGGTTCAAGGTTTAATGGATGGGACAGCCGTGGCATCCATCAACCCCAAATCCCACAAGGCCGCCATGCGTGGTGTGCAGCCACCTACTGCAGGAGCCAGTCTGTCGGTTCAACGAGTCTGACAGTCCTGCGCTTGAGGGGGAGGGGCTATCCCAGTGGATGATGCTGAGTGATGGCGAGGATGAGTACAAGTTGGTGGCAGAAGTGAGTGAGGCGGAGGCGCTGGAGCCTAGGGATGTGAGGGAGACGCGTCGACGGCCTGACTGGCCACTCTGGGAGAAGGCTATTCAAGAAGAATTAGACGTCTTGAAGGCCGCCGGAACATGGGATCTGGTTGGCACACCTGCGAACGCGAACATCACCGGTTCTAAAGCGGGCATAAGTATTAAAGTAAAAAAGCGTGCAGCGCGGTGCAAGGCTTGCACGCGAGAAGGTAACTTCGCACGCTGCTTGCACGCGTCAACCCCTGTGATGCACGTTCGGCACCTTGACACACTTATGTGCACAACACCACTGACCAAGGTCTTTCTGTTATCGTATTGATTCTGATAAGTATGCTCGAGAGGATACTTAGTGACTCTGTCTGATGTCAGTGAGCAGCGGCTGAGTTTGAATCTCAACCGAGAGTGTAGATCTGCCTATTCATAAGTAGTACTTGGTGTGAAGGCCATCGCTTCACGTGGCATGTACGAGTCCGTTCAGGACAAATATTTCTCATTTTATGCAAGACGCCATTTCTTAAGAAGCTGTGAGGCCATGTAATTTGTCAAGGATGGCCAGATAGTAGTCACCTCGACAATCTTGTGGCAGACGAAGTTGGTCCATGAAATGCCTGAATGCCGACAAGCGTTGCAATCGTCACGGTAAGGCTTTCAAAAGTATCATCATTCTTCCTTTTATGCTACTTTATTTGACACGAGCCAAATCCGTTAGATAGATGACATCGAAGCCAAGTTTTCAATAACTCTTGAATACTAGATTGCATACCGCTCAGACGCCACAGAGCGTTGGGTCATGAATGTGACTGTGGCCCACCAATTTTCGCTAACACCAGTCAAGCCTGTACTTCCTATGCAACCTACCAAAATACCTCTTGGGAAGATTATTATTTATCACGGCCTTTACACGCCTCGGAGCCCTAGGCATACTGCAAATTCAAAAGAGTGAAGACGAGAGCAGGAGGAAATGACTTAGTTCAATGCTTACACAGCGTTCTATGGTAGTCTTTCTCACTTCACTGAGTCTTCTCGGACCAACGCTTTCTTTCCATTTGTTATAGATAACACAGAATTGAGTGGACGGCTTCAAGGCAATATGAATGTCAATCCTTGTGTCTACCATGGCATTTCACGCCATTCGACCGAGAAGCATGTCCCTGTAACAGTGCGGCATTAAGTTTCCGCATAATGAGCTACGACAACTCACCCATCCATTAGAATTACTCCAAGCTCAAACTCACATGAAAATCTTCCCGAGAGACGAGGAGTAAGTGGAGGCAATACCAAGGCATAATAACAAGAACCTAAGAAACTCACCGCATTGCGCTGAACAGTTGAGGTTATAGACTCGAAGGGAAACTAGTATGCAAGATAAATCCATCCAATCTGCATGGTTCGCCGTTCGTCGCCAACCTTTGGTTGGCTCCTCGCGGCTCAATTGGCAGAATCACTGCCATTCATTTATAAGCTGTGATAGAACATTTACATCCCTTTTTTGAGGGGTCGCTGCTCGTCGCCAACCTCCGGTTGGCTCCTCGCAGCTCTGACAGAGGGCGAGGGTAAGCTCACCACAGCCTGCGCTTAAATATTGATAACAACGACACTATGAAAATATTATACTTTAGGAAGCCACCATACCCGGGAAATTTCTAATGCTGCTCACCATAGCATGTCTGACGACGGACTGTCCACAGTCCAGTGTCCAAGTTTCCAACTGGTCTCGAATTTAGAGAGATCTTGATCCGAGAGCTGTAGAATACTCATGGTAAACTCTGAGATGCACTGACCTGCATCTACATATTGCAACGAAAGCAACCACGCAGGACGCAATGAGGATATGGAAACGGACAACCAAGGCGTAAAATACGAACGTAATACGCGATTACGCAGCAGCCATCACCATCAGACAGAAAAGGCTTCATCATCTCACGGACTTTTCCCACGGGTCATTTAGGCTGCAGAAGCCCTCCGGGCACAAACGAGTCTTTAGGGACTCGTAATTCCTGGAGTATTCTAGGACGAGGTGACACTGGCGGTTTACACGAAGAGTAATCTATCAATGGGGTCTGACGACTACTTTCTATGCCACTCAAAGCCAGAATGCGTACTCTTAGTCGTCAATGTGGGAAGTCGGAGTGGACGGAGTAAGTCACGGCTATGCTCGGCACGTAACGTCCCGACTGGCAGTCCGCTGAATGAAATGTCAATGTCAATGCCCTTCTACCCCCTTACTATCTTCCTAATGCCAGAATCGTTTACCGTCTCTTAAGGTTCTGCTAGTGCACGCTCCGTGCACGCTTGTGGCCAATCACTGCACGCCCATGCACGCTTGTGCACGCTTGGCTGCACGCTCGCACGCTCCGCACGCAACTGCACGCTTGGTGCACGCTGGTACGAATTTCTGCACGCTTCGAGGCTCTTCACACCTCTAGGTCATTTAGTTAAAGAACTAAGGAATATGACCTATTGGTGAATCAGTTCAGTTCCGTCTCAAAACTTGCCCTTTGCTTGCCCTTCCGAACTTCCTCATCGCCTTGTTTATCTCCGCCCATGTCCCTTTCTTCAATTTCGGTGTCCAAATTTCATTGAATGTTGTCGAATTGAATGAGATGTATTGTTACAGGGTTTTTGTCGAGATTTGAGGCTTATGATAGCGAGGTAGCTCATTCGATAAGAGCTCAAGACACCTTATGCAGTGACATCCTTTCAATGTCTACATCGCCAGTGTCCACAAAGACAAAGCTCCGAGTCCTTGGATCATTTCATCCCGATTTTCCGGCACTTGGGCACATACGTTTGCACTCGCTATCGTCTGTAAACTGTCCCAGAAGCCCGACATGATGAGCTTACCATAAAATTGACCCCATTACATCTTTCTTGAGACCGTATAGTACAACATTTTCACGAAAACTGTTGAGAAAAAGACAAACTTGTTCGCGTCGGCGCCGGTGTCAGACCATCAAAACGGACTACCCCCGGAATTTGAAGCTTGCGGGTCTCGAACGCCGTATCTAGAAACGATGACTGACGCGGGAGTCAACCCCGAACTCTATCTAGGATCTCCTTCATGCACCACAGCACCCTTTTCCGAGTCCTCACAGACTAGGATATCTACAATTGTACAGAGCTAACAGTGTCAACTACAAAAGCCCTTCAGAAGGCAGTCCCAATTTCGAGTTGTACTCAGCATGCACGCGACTCCTCGGAAATGCACGCGAGGTGCACGCGCGTCATACAAGAAAATGGGAAGTTGCACGCTCGTGCACGCGCCAGCACGCTTTTTTCCTGAGGCCCGGTTCTAAATAGGTTTTTCGGGCCAAGAAAGACACGGCCGGCAACGTTATAAGCCACAAGGCTCGCCTCGTCGCCCAAGGCTTCTCCCAAGTCCCGGGAGTCGACTACTTCGACACCTTCGCACCTGTTGCAGGCCTGGCTAGCGTCGATTCGAATGGTTCTGACTATTGCAGCTGTTGTACCTACATTTGCCGCCTTCGAGTCTTCGAGGAGTCGCCGCTAACGTGATTGATCGGCTTGCTTTGATGAATGAACTCTTTAGCTGTAATCCTGACTGACCTTCGCTCAGTCGTCGAGCCAGAAATTTGGGAAAGCAGGTGTTTGATCCAAACATGTTGGACTTGTGTGTTGTACGCGGGAATGGAAGGGCTAGCACGAGTGAAAGTGAATGAGAGAAGCAAAAGAAGGGAATTTAGAAGCGAGTCCAGGGGCTCAAAGTGGGTCGAGTGAAGAGATCCGAGTCCGTGGGGGCTCGGAAAGGGTGATGTGATGTGCGAGGGTGATTCCAGTGAGAGAGAGAGTTCGGCGTCGACTCCGTCGTCTCTAGAATGAATCCGTGATGTGAGAATTGATTGACTCTTCAGAGAGGCCAGGGTGAGCTAATTCCTCTCGATTACGAGCTGAGGAAATTACTAGCTACGTACATGGCTTTTATACCTAAGTAGCTAGATAGAGTCATATGGAATAAAATTCTTAGAATGGAGGCGAGGTGTGCAAAAGCACAAAGAAAAATGAAATAGGAGGTGAAGAACCACGAAATCCATGTGGAATTTCGTGTTTCAAGGAGGGCAATGTGGTAAAAATTTGCCTAGAGTGCAGTCGGAGCGCATGCTCCACACGAGTAAGGCAAAATAGGATAGAAAATCTNGAGGTGTGCAAAAGCACAAAGAAAAATGAAATAGGAGGTGAAGAACCACGAAATCCATGTGGAATTTCGTGTTTCAAGGAGGGCAATGTGGTAAAAATTTGCCTAGAGTGCAGTCGGAGCGCATGCTCCACACGAGTAAGGCAAAATAGGATAGAAAATCTACTAAATCTATTGTGACTCTTCAAGATCTATGTACCACCGTGTCTGAACAGCTACATTTTGAAAGCGAGGGGAGGGTGCTGCTCGTATATCAGATATCCTATGCCAAAATACAAGGAAAATATGAATTCAAAATTGTGACAGAAAGGAAAGGTGAAGATGCGTGTTAAGAACAGCCTAGGACACGTGTCCTCATTTGAAATTGGAAGATCAAGACCAGTCTGACTGGATCTCAACCTTCTGTCAAAGAATTCTGCGTGAATTCAAAATGCATTTCCTAGGGATTCATAGATAAGCCAAACGAAAACGACACAGAAAGGACGAATGCAAAAGAAAGACCTATCCGACACAAAGCAAGGGTTTCCCGATGTGGGTCTAATTGCGATGATAACTTACTTGGTGTGAGGGCCATCGCTGGGCGTGGCATATACGAGGCCCCATAGAAATCAGCGAAATGATGCTTCCGGGCATCCACTACTCAATGATTTGTTGTAACACCCCTGCATTCTCCTGAAATATGCTCCTTCCGACTCGTTACTAAAGTGAACCCTCAGAGGAGCTGACTTCTTCATGGCAAGATTTCTCTAGGCTCCCAAAATATTCAGTGCTGTTGATAATTTCGTGAGAAGGGAACGATTTCTGCCTCCAGAAGTCAGATATCCATTTGCCACAAAAAGGTTGAACCATTGCTTCACACAGACGGTTTGATCATTTCATGCTCTGCGGTCTGATAAATCGTCGAATGATGAAACGATGGTTAATTCTGTGAACATAAATTCGGAGTACCTCATGAAAGATTCAGTCTGTGAAAGCATGCCGAATTTGCCACCAGAAATCGGAGGGTAAGGAAGCAAGCATAGAGATATAAACAGAATGAAGCCGCAGTCTAAGATGGCAAGGATCCTAGACATCGATTTCCTTCATTCCGGAGGACTCAGTGTTGAAAATCATGCTGTAAACGGCTAAGATTTCCAGTATGTGCCAATTTAGCAAGCAAAGCGAATTTCTTTGAAGATGACATTCTTGTTCACCTTCATTCCATCGAATCTTTGGGACATTCAGAAAGGACATACATGTCGCAACTTGAAGAAGAGCCATGGAGCATGACCCTGGATACAGACAGTGCTTCAAATTGTCAGAAGTACTGCGGAAGCTCTGACAGAACTAAGCCAGGCAAACATTTTAGGTTTGCAACTGAAAACTCGAAGTGTATTGAACAGAAGCCAAACATCACCGAGCACCTCACCCTCTACATTTGTGTCCTTCTTGTCACAAGGCGGACTCGATATTGCGCTATTTTCCTGCACATAGTACCAGCTCTCAAGGCGGCTGCTATTCTGCACCAGACCTCAACCGATTCGAAAATGGCAAAGTGGTGACCGATTGCTAGGATGAGGAAACGGCGCGCCTTGGACGCGCCTGACGAGTGACGCTCAGTCGCTGACCTTCTGGAAGGTACAGACGGCACAAGCACGGCAGT
>NHYE01000347.1:877-32523 GCA_002938385.1 Gymnopilus dilepis
ATCTTGTTTTCATCCTCATCGTCCTCGATCTTGTGCTTGCGGCTTAGGTTCCAAGCAAGTCTGAGGGATGTCGCTATTACCAGCGCGTAGAGCCTGTTAGCTCCGGTGAGTTGTTTCTTTTCATTCTCCGGATGGAATCTGGCTAGTCCGCATCCCAGTAGTGTTCCTAGTGTGGGCCGTATCCACGGGAGGCCGCGTCGTAGCCACAGCTGTTCTGCAAGGCGCCATATGTGCTCTTGGCCGGATGCCCGGCACTCAAGGAGGGCATGTTCGACTGTGTCTAGTGTGTTGCAGGTGTGGCACATGCTTCTTTCCTCGTAGCCCGGTATGTGTGCCCAGTATTCCCCGCACTTGTAGGCTCCGTGTATAGTCTTCCACAGGAACGTGGATATACGGTTGCCGAATTCTTTTCGCCGGATGCCGTTCCACACTTCGACGCTCGTGGGCTGGTGGTTTGAGATTTCGGCGACGCCAAATTTTGTTATTTCAAGGTTCGCCAGGCTTTGGCGCCGTGAGAGAGCCTTATTCCGTTGGTTTAGGATGGCCCGGTAGAGGTTTGCTTGGGTGGAGGTGGAGATTTTGGCGCCGGTGACCAGGAAAATGTCGTATCCCTGTAGATGGGGGGGGTTGACCGTTTTTTCGGCCTCTTCTGTTGAGAGTGCGAGGTCATTTGTCTTTTTTATGCTTCTGTCCAGTTTGCTTATCCTGGTCATGGTGGTCACTCCTGGCCTGCTGCGGATGGCAGCAATCAGCTTCTGGAAGACGTGTCCTGCTTTTATTTGCAACCAGCCCTCGTCTTCCCTCTTTGGTAGATCTGTGGTAAGAGTTTTCTTCAAGCGGCGGGATGAGGTGATTATCCGCAGCTTGGCGTTGGGATCGTTTTGTTGTATTGCCAGCAGTGCGGCTGGCTGAAGCACATTTCACCAGTTCTTTTCTTGACTTCTCCCACTCATGTCCAGCCTTGTCCAGTAATTCGGCGCCTCACATACCGAGTGCAGAATACACACGCAATGCCTTGTAATCTGGCTTCTATCACCGGCTGCTGCATGTGGTCATTTGGCCGACAAAACCAAGTCTAGGACTATCAGGCTAGTACATGCATGTTGCCAATCTCAGCTCGAGAGTACACGTCTTATCTATACGATAGACGGATCCATGTCATTGGCCAGGAGTAGAGCACTCAGCACTTGAAGTCTTTTGTTACTGTGATCATCACCTTCCGTCATGTCATTGGTTGATGTCCGTCCGTTGCTGTCAAGCGCCACATCATTGACAGGAGAACAAAGTCCAAAGACAAGAGTTTCTGCCTTCTGCCTCCCCTACGGATGGTTACTGTCATGAGTTCCTGGACTGTCGTGGAAATGTCCTTGGACGAAATGTCTTCACCACATCCTGAGGCCTCAGACCTCTCCATGTATCACGATGATGGTCGCATGCAAGCTGAGAATGCTCTGGCTTTGCTCGCTCTGTATTTCGCTATCGTGCGCGCAGGAAGGTGTACTTTTCCAATGGGGCTTCTCTGGCGACACGGTATAGCCTTTGTTTGCTCTTTCCCAGTTCATGTACTGAATCACTTCTGAGGATAGCCTCTGACTAACGCAGTGCCGACGTGTTTTCCTATACCAATAGCCATTTATCCTTTCGATCCCTCTACAATGCCGACCCCTCCCTTCTATATGTTATCCTTCGCCATCGGAGGAACACCGATGACGAGCTTTCTTGGAACAGACCCCAACAATCTTTCTTGGAATGTCACTCATCCCGTAAGACTTCGGACAATTTCCAAGCAGACTTAGGCTTATTCTGTATATTCTGCAGGTTGGATCCAGTTTGGCGCTCAGCGTTGTTGATGCCGCGGGAAGTCCAGGTGGCTTGTCATCGAACATTGTCACTGTCATCGGTAAGCTGCCTGCTTGTCCCATCTACTGTCTTTTACATTCCGAGATCTTTGAAGCTGGTCAATCGACCGACTGCACCGACTCGACCCAGAATACGCATGACTTCACATTTCTGCAAATGTTTCTAGCCCAACGACGTTGTCTACCTGCGATCCTTGGGGCTTAACAATGCAGGGTGGTCACCCGCCTTATTCTGTGACTATTGTTGAACTCAATTCACCTGACTTCACTAATGCAACTTTGCCCGCCGATTATGATCTATTTACCTATATTGACGAAGGCAGTCCAGCTGGTCAGCTTATTGGTGCGTGATAGATCAATAATTCTTCCTCACCTCGCTGATGATTCTGCAATTTATGGAATGTTAGCCGCCGCCAGTGATTCGTGAGCAGATTTCTCAAGCCGCCACTGTTTCTCACTGAAACGACGAATGATTCTTAGGACAGGTCGTTGGGCCACTGGTACTCCAGTCGTCGACACAGCTGGTGGCTCCGACGCCTGCGGGAGTCTTATCAGTTCAGGAGGCATCGCATCCAAGACACCGACGAAAGAAAAGCATCGCAATCTCATCCGAGTCATTGCGGTGTCCGTTCCTGTAATCGTGCTGTCACTACTTGGTTTTGGCGGAGGTGCATGGTTCATCTCGTGGCGCAAGCGTCGGTTACCCAGGTACCGCAAGACTTGGCCTCCCGTCGCAATTGAACCAACGCAAGTTTTCTATGACGAAGATTTTGAACCCGCCACTCTATATTTTCCGTCTCCCCACTGGACAAACAAAACAGAACCGACCTCGTACACGAGGTTGACCCACACGACTTGTCCCTCTCTTCCCTCGCTCCCCCATTTTCCGTCTCTTTCCTCTCTTGTCTACACGGATTCGCAAGCCCTCACTTTGACTTATGATCGGGAGATTGGTGATAGCTGGGCCCTGGTTTCGCCAGTTCTCGATTATGGCAATATATCCTTTGAAGAGCAGCAGAATCAGACTCCCTTGGTTTCTCAGATCAACCCACCAGCCAGATCGAAGATGCCGTGGGCGAAACCACAAAGAAGTCGCATAGTATCCACCTCTAGTATGGACAACTTGGCCGGACAGTCGACGTGTGTTGTCAGGAGCCAACCGGCTTTATTGGTTGTCAATGTTGAAGAAGCTCATGAAGGCGTGTTCCAGCATCGGGATGCAGGCTCACTTGGCTTTGAAATACCTCCTCCATATCCGAAACGCGACTCTGCGGGTTCACGCACCCAGTGATACAAGGACTCATTACAATCTTTTCCATTGATTTGTTCAAACAATTTTAGTCTTAGTCACCATGATTTACACAATCCACAGCACCCTGTACTAGTAGCGCATCGACATGAATCATCATCTGTTCGGCTTCTAAGTGTAGCAGGGAAGATGCTTCAGATTGGATGTAGAAGTAGACATTGCACATCGAAAGTAACGACTCGGCTATCACGATGCCCTAATACGCTTTGCCACTCCACATGGAAGTAGGTCTGCTCTGGCTACGAGGAGTGACAAAGGGAGTAGCTTTGTATTCTCAGGCCTTATGTGTGCTCACTCGAGAATGGCCCCTCTGGTTGACGAGATGCTCACTAGAAATGGTATATCGTCTCCGAAAATGCTGTATATTCCTGAGACGCTATTTTACCTGCCAATATTGTATGGCTACCCCATGGTCCTAGACTGTTTAGCTGCCTTAGTGCCTAGGGACCTGGAGGGAGGGTTGAGGCCTGCCGCGGAGTTCATTGCGGGGTTTTCCGATGTGCCGGGCAATCCATATTTGGCAGGTGTTGTTGAGGAGAGCGGATCAACTTGGCGAGCACACGCTTTGCTGTTAACGCCCACAACATCAAATTGAGAGCTTCAGAATACAAGGATTTCCCTGTCCAATTGTCCTGCGTGAGCCAACATGACGACAACCACAAAAGCTAGCACTCGTGGGACTTCCGAGCAGGCGCCTCCTTTCACTCTCTTCACCTCATTTCTGTCTTTCATGCCACGATGAATTTCTTTAACTTATGTTCCGCTTTCTTTGCTTTTGGCTTCGTCATCTTGTCTTCTAGAGCGCAAACGCAACAGACGGGGTTGTTTCAGTGGTCTTTTGCGTCAAATGAGGTTCGTAATTCGTTTAAACAGGGTACTTCATTTGCTAAATGCTAGGCTACCAGGATCTGACGAATACGGTCCCGTCTTGCGATTCTGTACCAATAGTAATAATTCCCATGAACTCCACGACGCTGGGCGCGACGCCTCCGTTCTATATGATTTCTTTTGCATTGGGTGGCATTCCTGTGACGAGCTTCATTGGGACTGATCCTAATAACCTTACCTGGACGGTCGTCCAACCCGTAAGTTACCATTTTTCTAGGGAAACCCTCACCTAACTCGACGATAACCAGGTCGGATCCCAACTCGCTATGAGTGTCGTTGATGCAAATGGTAGGCCGGGGGGTCTCGCTGCAGATATCATAAGCGTTGTCGGTGGGTTCTTTGATCCTTTGTGGTGCAGACCCTTGCTAAAGGCATTCAGCTGGCACGACAACGGATTGCGTAATTGGACAATCGAATTCTCCTCCTTTCACCGTCTCTGCAAATGTAACCGGGCCGTCGTCGTTGACTACTTGCGAGCCTTGGGGATTGACTATGAATGGTGGCGTTCCGCCCTATACCGTGACTTTGGTGCAGCCCGATTCGCCTGCTTTCACCAATGTAACCTTGTCCGACGAGGACAACGTCTTCACCTACATTAACCGTGCTGGACCATCAGACCAGCTTATTGGTTAGTAATTATTGAATTCGAGCTACTCTTGCAAATTTGCTAACATATGGCTCCGTGCTTTTTCTTTCCCTCTATAGCTGCTGTCAGCGACTCGTAAGTATGCATTTCCGCATCAGGCCGTGTGGTACCCTCATTTCTCGTTATCAGAACAGGTCGGTGGGCCTCTGGTACCCCTATTGTGAACACGGTTGTAAACTCAGATATTTCATGCGGGGGTCTCGCCAACTCTGCCAGCACTTCTTCGGACGACGCCCTTCCGGCTGCAAGTTCCAGTGCGGTCAGCAGCAGTCCCAGTAGCAACTCGACAGGGCCAACTCAGTCAGAAGATAGCAAATCCAGTGGCAGTCGCCATACTGTCGTTCTAGCCGTGTCGATCTCCATTGTGATAGTTGCTTTCCTCATTGCACTAGTCACTGCAGCAGTGTTCACTCGGAGGCGGAACCGAGGCTTCCACCCCAGCTTGCCCAGGTTCGCTCACAGAATCACGTTAGAACCCAAGTCAGCGTCATCGAACAGAAATGCTCCGCACCCTTCGCCGCCAGACCTGTCGGACTATGAGGTTCCCAAACCCCCGACATACCCAGGACTAGCCCATTCAGCAAACCCATCCCTTTCATCTCTGTCGAATGATGCCCCAGTGATTGCTTTGTCCTATCGTCCAGGACAGGGCAATACTTGGACCGCCAAACCTCCTGCCACTCATTTTAATCATGCTTCCTTCGGAAGTTCTTCATCTGCCGACATGCTGCTGAATGGGACGGAATCCTCCGCGAAAGGGCGAAATAATGAAAAGCATACTATCGCGTCGTCGTTGTCAGTGGTCAATGCTGACGAGCATTCCGGCGACATTTATCAGCATCAGGACGCGGGGCCTGCTCGCATCTCAATTCCTCCTCCCTACCTCAGCTATAATTCGCGAAGTGATATTCTTCGCAATGCTTAATGACCTCTTTCTTCACTTTTAGCTATGTCTTTCGCTTTCATGTACTGCTGTCGCTCATTGTATTTGTTCATTCGCCATTCGCAAACTCTTTTTTCTTCTCTCACTACTACAACTGCCTGCCCATTTCTCGCCATTCCTTAACGACGTATTTCAGAAATTAGAACCCATACTACAGTATCATCATGGACCTAAGTAGAACCTTTGCTTCAATTTTCGACTATTTATTTAAGTATACAGGATGCATGTCCGGGCGTGCCGTGTAATTCACAGTTGTAGGCGTGTAGTCCCACTGGCAATCGATCAGCAGCAGGCTATGCTCTGGTCTATTTTGGCTCTCGTGTCTGGACACCGGAACACGCCTCCCAGTTTCGTAACTTTCATTACCCCTTCCTGACCTCTTCATGACCCTGAACAGCCTCACGATGATGATAGCATCACTGCTTGCCTTGGCACGGTGGGAACGCTTTCCAGCAGGCGTCTCTCATTCTCTCTCTTTCGTCCCGAGTTCTTGGTGATGTCAAGATGGTGTTCTTTCTCAGACTGCCCGTAGTCTGGGTTGTCGCTATCTTGATCTCATCTTGTCTTTCACAACAAGTAGGGCTGTTCCAGTGGGGCTTTGGTCAGAATCAGGTTAGACATCCTTAACAGTCCTTTCATCGTAATTCGTTGCCATCTGACCGATTGCAGGTCCTGACCGACGAGATTCCAACATGTTTTCCTATCTCGATCATCATAATTCCTCAGAACAATACACCACCGGCCACGCCTCCGTTTTTCATGATGTCTTTTCCACTGGGCGGCACGCCAGTGACAAGCCTCATAGGGTCAGATCCGCAAAATCTTAGTTGGACGGTTACGCATCCTGTTTGTGTTCAAAGACTCCTCGTTGAATGTACTCATTCATTTGCATTATAGGTTAACTCTCAACTGGCACTGTTTGTGATAGACTCCAAAGGAAACCCAGGAGGCGTTCCACCAGTACTTTACAATGTCCTTCGTGAGCCATTCGTACTATCCGTCCTGGTCGGCATGCTAACAAACCGCCCTTCGCAGCCGGGCAAACGACAGACTGCGTTGTTAATTCTACAGGAAGTCCATCCTTCAGTATCACCGCGAATGTCACAAGTCCGTCTGCAGTGAAAACATGCGATCCTTGGGGCCTGGCTATTCATGGTGGCAAGGCGCCCTATAACGTTATGCTATTACAGCCTGGTTCACCTACCTACACGAATGCAACCGTGCTCCCCGGTTTCGACCTCTTCACTTACATCAACCGCGGCAGTCCAAACAATCCACTCATCGGTAGGTGCTATGCTTGAGCAGATGGACGTTCACTCATGTATTTGACTTGCTTGTTATCGGTCCACAGGTGCTGTCAGCGATTCGTGAGTGTCGGAATGATTCTGTGTTGCGAAGTATTCATATTTGCGAACAGGACGGGACAGTGGGCTACCGGCACCCCAGTAGTGAATACAACTGGCGGTACTGATCTGACGTGCAATGGTCTTGCAAGTTCGCCTGGCACGAGCGGTGGCAGCAATCCGCCAGGGCAGAACAACTCCCATGAGAAGAATCATACTCTCACTATAGCATTGTCGGTTGCCTTGCCCGTCCTTGCGTTGCTCATATTAGGCGCCGTAGCACTGTATGCCAGGAAACGGAGAAGAGACAATCAGATTGCGATAGAAGTACAACCAGGTTGGACAATCGATCCCAAGACTTCGCCTGACCGAACGGATTTCGACCCGGCTTCACTATACATGCCCTCTCCAGAAGGGCAGACAGAATCGCATTCATATACAAGGCTCACCCAATATTCGACTGCTTCGGCCTCTACTCTCCCTGGTGCTGCTCCAGCTGTGGCCTTGACCTACCATCACGAGCGAGGGAATGACTGGACGATGAAGGTACCATCCACAGAGCGCAACAGCACGCTCACGGTGATGAATCACAGTCAGTATCCCTCGACTTCAGCGTTACCAGACAGCCTTTCGGGAGGAGCTCTTGCTAGTCCATCTGGTCCATCTAGCGCTCGACAAAGCTTTGTACCTTCTGAAAAGTCACGGACTGGAAATGGACATCGCCCTCCAGTTTCGTCGGTGGTCGATATGGACGAGGAATCCCAGCTCATTCAACATCAAGACGCGGGTCCTGTCCGGATAGAAATTCCTCCTCCTTATCACGACCATCAAATATCCTCAGACAGCACCTCATGATAGACAGTTCTCTTCGGATTGGACTTGACACCTGTATTGTTCTCAATATTGCTTTCCTCGCACAGACCACCTGTCTTACATTTAATCTTAAGCTTTTATGCATCTAGCGATCTCGGTCCTTGTAATTTTACAGACCTCGAATAATTATTTCAAGTTTTCTGCCATTAGGCACCAGGGCTAGACTTTCTTCTCGAAATCTTGGGAAATCATCCGAGGACTCTCACCACTCACAGTCAATCCGGACGCGTTGCACGACGCGACAATCTACTTCTAGTCCATTTTCGGCACTGTGATCGTGTCCTTCGGCTGTGCTATTTTGAAAGCTTGGCACAGTGGAGAGCGTAAATACGCAGCCTTCTATTCGCACTTTTATTGCCTGCAGGCCTTATGATGGTAGGGTGGGAAACACTCCCAGCGGAAAACCTTCCTTTCCCTCTCACTCATCTAAACTCTTCTCATCTTGGTCATGTTAGGATGGGCAGCCTCAACAGGATACTTGCACTTTATGTTCTAACCCTCTCTTTCTTAATCTTACCCTCCGTCTCACAGGAAGCAGGTCTCTTTTCGTGGAACTTGGGCCACATTGATGTCAGTATGGTCGTGGTCCTGTCGATGCATTCGCTGACCACCTCTTATTGACTGCAGGACGACTCGGACGACCCTAACACGGTTCCGACATGCTCCCCCATCCCCATAGTCTTAACTTCCTCAAATTCCTCCGCGCAACCTACTCCTCCATTTTACATGCTCTCCTTCCCACTGGGAGGAATGCCAGTAACAACCTTCCTCGGGTCGGACCTACGAAATTTGACTTGGACAGTCACCCATCCTGTCAGTATGAGACCAGCCCACTGGATTCCTGTTGACTCATCTTACTGTTTCTTATAGGTCAAATCTCGTCTAGCACTTCTCGTAATTGATTCCAAAGGAGATTCTGGAGGAGTTCCATCAACACTTTACACTGTTGACGGTAGGTCGTCGTCGTTCATTTTATTCATTCTGAAACCGACTCGTTCACAGAAGGGGACAGGACGCACTGCATCATAAGTCCGAAGTCTCCGTCGTTCACTATCGCCGCAAACGTAACAAGTCCTTCGGAAATTAACACTTGCGATCCTTGGGGTCTAACCATACGTGGTGGCACACCACCGTATACCGTTACGATACTTCAACCAAACTCGCCGACCTATACAAATGCAACTGTAGCCTCCGGTTTTGATGCGTTTACTTACATCAATCGAGGCGTTCCCAGCAGTTCTCTCATAGGTAAGAGACTGCTCCTCAAATCACCAAATTAACTTCTGTCTTAACCACGATCTCTCTGATGTAGGGGCGGTGAGCGATTCGTAAGTATCTGTGAACTTGTAAAGTGTTTATCTTACCTTGCCAAAGGACTGGCGCTTGGGCTGCTGGTACACCAGCCGTCAATACAACCGGCAGTGCTGATTCTACCTGCAGTGGAATCCAAAATTCATCTGGAACTAATACCAGCGGTAACTCGACCTCACAGCAGCTCGGTACAGGGGGGAAGCGCCGCTCCCTCGTTATCGCTCTGTCGGTCGTCCTAGTGATTCTTGCACTTGTAGTGCTGGGCGGTGCCATCTTTTATGCCAAGAAAAGGAAAAGATGGACCACACTACACCCTCCTTGGGCTCGTCGTATCATCGATCCGAAGTCATCCGAGCCTACTGAAGCTCATTTCGCACCAGCAACACTACACCGACACCCTTCTTCAGGGCAGACGGGTCAGCCGTATTCATATAGGAGACTGACGCACCAGCCGGAGTCTTCAGGTTCTGGTGTTCCCGGTGTTGCCCCACCAGTGGCTTTGTCTTATCACCATGAGCGGGGCAATGATTGGAGGATGTCGACAAAGGGCGAGCCTACAGGTGTGCACAACCTTATGCAGCGTCACGAAGATTCCTCGCCTTCCGAATCACTGGAAAGCCATAGGGAAGGCCTTCCTTCAAAGACCTCCACGGTGAAGAAGAGTGTCGCCTCTTTCCATGAGGCAGAAACGTCAAAAGGCAGCATGCTAACTGACGAACAAGCACCGCCAGTGCCACCAAAGACGGACAGAAGCCCCTATGTTGTCAACCGTCATGAAGATGCTGCGTCTACTCGAGTCGGAAGCCCTCCTCCGTATACCCTCCAAGCACTTTCGGACGAGTTTTAGATTCTTGGTACTTATTGCTCCACTCCATTTCAAGGACGTCTGCTTTGCATTGGATTTTATTAATTACTTTTAAGTTGCACAGACCATTTCTTGCCTGTCAACTGCGGACTCTAGTTATCTGAACCATTGACTCAGCATCTTTTTACGAATTTCATGGACCAATCATCGTGTATTGTTGACCAGATAAGAGCTACTCCCAAAGGATGGAGTACTAGTGTTTTAATTGTCCCGACAATGATACTGCATAAGATCCCGAGAACTCTATGGGTATTTCTATTTCCTGCTCCAAGAGAGGTCCGCAAGGTATACAACAGTTTTAATCCATCATAGGTCTTCGAAGTTAAACCAAGAATCACGAGCCACATCAAGGGCCACAATCCAAAAATGCCGTTCTACTTAGACGTTCTCCCGTCATAACTGTTGACGGATCCTTCACGAGAAAGTAAAGGCCTCTCTAGACCG
This sequence comes from Gymnopilus dilepis, assembly GCA_002938385.1. Taxonomy (NCBI): domain Eukaryota; kingdom Fungi; phylum Basidiomycota; class Agaricomycetes; order Agaricales; family Galerinaceae; genus Gymnopilus; species Gymnopilus dilepis. Next base: position 11,359 of record NHYE01000347.1, read on the forward strand.
TCGCGTTCGGTTGGGGATGAGACTGGAAGCGGTGAAGCCTTTTCTTTCTCTTTTGACAACTAAAAAAGGTCATGATATAGATATTTTGATGTGCTAAAAACGCAGAAGAAACTTACAGCAATGTACATTGCTGAGGATATGATCAATGTTGTCCCAACAATAGAGAGTGGCGGAGGGGTGGTGTGGAAGAATATGTATTCGAGGATGACTGCGAATACGATCTGTGTCCACCACGTCAGCAGAGTCGAGCTCAAAGCAAAAAAGCACGCTGACCGAGGTGTACAAAGCCATCGTCACACGTCCAGCAGCATCTCGCTGGAGACCCATCGTCATGAGCATCTATAGAGTACAGGACGCGTCGGTGAGGAAGAGCAAATGGAGTAAAATATTCGGGAGACTGACCTGGGCAGCAAATCCAAAGATACCGATCATCAATAACAGCGACAGCCAGTCGATTCGTCGGGGAATCACAAAGGGCGTGTTTGTCGTTGCCATCCTAAGAAATAAACATACACAGCGTCAGATGGTTGCAATAACAATTCGAAATCGAAGGACTGACCCAATACTAGAGACGACGACGCAGACCATGGAGAAAAACACCATGTTGTGCATTGGGTGTGCACGCTTCCCAATTGCTCGAATAGTGGTGTCTATCGAGGCTCAGTGTCAGGATATGTCCCTCAGGCGCGTTTGCAGGAATCTTGACTCACAGGCCGTCGTAGATCCAAGAACACCGAGCATACCCGCCCTAACAGGGATCAGCAAAATTCGATTCAACAAAAGGTTGGATCTATGCTCACCCTACAGCCAGCAACCTCTCCGCAGGGGTGACAGACTCCCCAGGCCGGCTACCACCAGGCAGATCGGCAGGACCGCCGAAAATGAAGGGCGGTCTAGCGATCAGAATGACACCGAAAAGGCTGACCACTTCAGGAGACGCAAAGAAACAGACGAGTTAGTCGGGCGAACGAAGGTACGAATCATAATTTAGAAACGCACAGCTCGCGATGGCATGCTTGACATGGAAGGTTTCTCCGAGGAGGATAGACCCTGCTATGCCGGTACACGTAGGTGTGAGGAAGGTCAATACGACGGCGTCCGAGAGCGAGAGATATTGAAGGGAGTAGTAGATGCCCAATAGACCGAAAAATCTGGATGATGAGGATCATCAATAATGACCCTGACAAGATAAACTTCTGCCCCGACGTACCCTCCAAATCCTCGTAAGATGAGAAGATGGCGGATGCCTTTTGGTCCTAGGAGAGGGTCTGGTACGCCTGCGATATACCTAGACAGATCGGGGGAAAGCTATGAATATTCAAACTTCGATCATGATCACTTCTAGGGAGCAAACCGCACATGTAGACCATGCAACACAGGAAAGTAATGCCCTAGGAAGTAAACGCCATCTCCGTGAGCCTGGTAAATGACATTGCATGAAAGCGCGGCGCACCATCCGGACAAAGATAAGCTGCAGCGTCGTCACTGGAGGGTCGACCCCATGCAGCACCTTCACAGCTGTGTCCATCATCGCGTAAAAAGCTTGAGCAGCGACAAACAGCAGCAGGCCCGTATTCCTCTTCCATCCCTCGCGAAAGCTGCGGTTGAACTTTTGCATCGGTGAGGAAGGCGCCCCTATCTCGTCCTCCCACCCCGAAGTCGTCGTCGCTCTGGATGCCGGACGAGCGAGAGGCTCAGGGACGGGCACGGTCAGGGCAGCACCTGAAGCACCTTTGGAGGACATGGATAGCCTATAGTCCTACAGGAGAGAAGAAGTCGAGGAAGCTGCTCAACCTTGGGCCGCTGCATCCTTTCCCTTTTATCTAAGCGGGGGCGGTCGGAGTGCGAGTGCAAATTGCAAGGTGTGAACTTTTGAATTCGGGCGTAAAGCTTGTAAAGCAGGGCATGACTCGGTTTCGCGGCCGATGCGTCGAGCTTGTTTGTCCTCATAAGTAGTCCTGAGGTTCGACAGCTGGGCTTCGGCTTTTCTCAAAGTATATACTGCAAGAGGCATGCAGTACGCGTGTGTACCGTCCCGGTCAGTATCTCACAATGTCGTGGTTTTGACAGCTTATGATGACTTTCCTGTGTTTCGAAGAGAGTACAGGTTCCGATGACGACGTAATTAGTACAGATAGGTAGTACTTTTGTATAGCCGTGCAGCAATGAGATGTGTAATCGATTGAGTGAAGAAACGGGCTAAGCGATCCCCTGACATTCTATTGTGGTGGCGGGCGGCCGTGCAGCATCAAATCGACCGGATGGAGTGCGGCTTGCCGTCGTTCCAGACTGTGAAGAAGTTAAAGGGAAAAAAACTTAACCTTCGCGCCAAGATCAGGGAGGGTGTGACGGAACAAGTTTACATAGTACACTCACCCCAACCTGCGACCAAAGAAGACCCTGTCCCAAACTCAAGAGGACAAGAGACACAACACCATCTACATGAACGAAAGACGCGCTCCTCCTTGCTAGATAGGCTTAATGGGTATCTTTGTCTTGAAGACGCGTCCAGGAACTAACCTGCATCAAAGTTGCGTCGATCTCCTCTCCATCTTCCATCCCCAACTGCACAGATAGGGACGAAAATCAGCACATACTGGACTGGCTTTGAGGGGGAGTGGAAGCCAGACATACTTCAGCAGGACTCTGTTCAGGTCGTATTCTGTTCTCGTTGTGGTAAAATCGCAAACTATCTGGAGTTGACGAAGTTAAGCATCCTTCCGGCCTGCGTGGTGTCGAGTGCACTGACTGATATCCATGTTCATTCGTTCCTGACCAGAAATCAGTTTAGATATTTGGGTGAAGGGAGGGTGGATACGCGTACAGCAAACGTATTGAAGACCTTTACGAGGGGTTTCTCGCGTCTTGTACTGAACACCACGGCTGAAAGGAGATTTATTGTTAAGGTCGGCAGCTAAAGATGGGATCGACAGAACGAACCTTGTTGTTGGAAGATAACTTTGATCTGAATCTTGGAATTCGGCTCGGAGGACATTTTGGGAGACGAGCAGCGTAAATTGGTCAAGAGATGCGCGTCGTAGTGGTTTGATGGAAGAGAGCAGAATCGTCTCTCGGCTGGAAAGACATTCTATGGCCTTGTCACATGACCCTAATATGGGCCACAATGGAATGCTGTGAAGCAGGAATAGACGTGGGCGAAACGAGCAAAAGAGCAGACAATATCGTGAAACAGAGGTAGGATAGACGTGATGTGCATTAGCAAGGAAAACATGTAGAAAACATACAACAAAGATAGGGAATAGGGTATTACAGATCGAACTATGATCGTTGGAAATATCCGCCCAGCTGTGCATGCTAAAGTCAGTGGTGAACTTGCCGAAAGGAGCGAGACCAATGCTTACCTGCTGTAAGAAAGCGTCTATCTGATCTCCATCCTCCATTTCCAACTTCAAGCATTCCGTGAGCAAAGCAGCATACGACGTAACTTGGCTACACACTCACCTCTGCCGGGGTCTGAGTCGGTTGAACCCGGTTTCCTTCATAAGTGAATCTCAGCGTTCCTATAGCAGAAACGTGCAACTGTTGAAAAAGAAGACTGGCAAGAACAACCATCATCATACCAGGATCCTTTCCAAAACGTTTCTGTAAATCAACAGACTTGGTTCAATTTTGCCACGTGTATAGGAAAAAAGACACACCTCAGCGGCTTCAAATATCTTCGCAAACTTCATGTTCGCCTTGACCTTGACGGTAATCTCTACAAAATACGCAAGAGAGTCAGCAAGAACGCCCAGACAACGCGCCAAAGCGCCGAAAACAACCATCGCAGATGCCAAAGTAACTCACGGGTCCCATCGAATGCGATGTTCAGATTGAGCTTAGGCTTAACATCCTCAGGCTCTTGGGACATATTTGGGATAATGAAGAAAGGCTGATACGCGGCGGACGGTTTGAGTTTGGAAAAGAAGGACAATGTGCTGATGAAGCGTGACCCAAATTGGCGCGTTCCTCACCAGCACGTGGCAATGTGACTGCAATCAACTGATCGAGATTAGGCTCAGATCCGGAGAGATAAGATAAGCCCCACACCGGTTCGGCAGGTCCGAACCCGAAATGAACCCCCTGAATGCTTCTATGTACCTTCTCTTCGCCATCTTGTGTCTATTTAACTCTACTTACAGCTTTTCGCGACATCTCCACCACATTCGCGTCCACCTCAACCGGATAGCTCCCAAATATTTAGCCATTTACAGCTTCATATCCATGATTGGCACAAGATTGGCATCTGCTCCATGCGATTGTCTAATTCAATGGAAGAGAAAATCTCTCAAACACAAGCGTCGATTGCGTGATCGACTCAACATTTCATTATGTCTCTTGAGCACGCCATTTTTCCCATGTACCGTCATTCGCCTGGGCTATAAAGAGAGCATCTGGGCGGACGTGCGACAGATAACGAGCTCTGGATCTTAGCCTCTTGCTGCATACTTGATCGCCATGGCCAACACTTTCCACAAGTGAGTTGTTGGTGTGTTCTTACAACGAAGGCGTGCGGTGCTTAGACAGGTGTTTATTTGCTCTATAGACAACCTGAATTCGATACTATTCAGCTTCATGGTGGTCAGCAACCTGATCCCACGACGAATGCAAGGGCTGTTCCCATCTACGCCTCGACGAGTTTCGTGTTTAACAATTCCGAGGTGAGCGCGGTGCAATTGCCGAATGTCTTATAAGCTGACACTGCACGAAGCACGGTGCCGATCTTTTTGGATTGAGGTACATCTCCTCATGGAGCACTGGCTTTGGCTGAAGAGAAACTGACAAATCTTAAAGGACTGCTGGTCACATCTACTCGCGAATTGGCAACCCGACAGTCGTATGTCTGAAAAACCTCTAAACTGACCCAACGTGTTCTGAATCGACGCGTTTAGGCTGTCTTCGAAGAGCGAATTGCTGCTCTCGAAGGAGGTGTCGCAGCTGTCGCCACCTCATCTGGTCAAGCTGCCCAATTCCTCGCCATCAGCACACTTGCTGGAACTGGCGACAACATCGTTTCCTCCTCTTATCTCTACGGAGGCGTCAGTCATCTTTTCATTCATGGGGAACGTCCTCTTAACAAGAATGTATCCAGACCTACAACCAATTCAAAGTCACCTTCAAACAATTCGGAATCGGTGTGAAATGGGTGACAGACACTAACGCCGAAGCCTTCGAAGCTGCCATTGACGACAGGACAAAAGCGATCTACGTCGAGAGTATCGCGAACCCCAAGTACAACGTCAGCAATATCCCGGTTCTCGCAAAGGTAATTAATCTGCTCATTTCGTATATCTGGACCGGGGTGTCGTCTAACACGAACGGATAATCACAGATTGCTCATGACCACGGCATCCCCTTGATTGTCGACAACACCTTCGGAATCGGAGGGTATCTCATCAGGCCCATTGAGCACGGTGCGGACATCGTCGGTAAGCATGGGCTGCTTTCTAAGCAGGGTAAAGAAGCAAATTAACCGAATTTGAATTCGAATTTGTAGTTCACAGCGCGACCAAGTGGATTGGTGGTCATGGGACGACCATTGCTGGTGTCATTGTTGACTCTGGTTTGTTCTTCGTCTTTCGCTGTCAAACTGCCCATTCTAATATCTGTGGATTAGGAAAATTCGACTGGACCAAGTCAGGCAAATTCCCCGGATTCACAGAGCCTGCTGAGGGCTACCACGGCTTGAAGTTCTCGGAAACCTTCGGTGCTGCTGCCTTTGCCGTCAAGGTCCGAACTGAGGGTCTCCGAGACCTTGGCCCGGCTCTGAACCCCTTCGGTGCTTTCTTGCTTCTGCAAGGACTTGAAACTCTCAGCCTGCGTGCCCAAAGGCACAGTGATAATGCGCTTGCCCTTGCTCAGTAAGCAATGTTCTTTGTTACGTCTTCCGGGAATGATTGCTGAAGCTCGCATTCTGCAGATACCTCGAGAAACACCCCCGCGTCGAATGGGTATCCTACCTCGGCCTGCCCACCCATGGCTCACACGACCTCGCAAAACAGCTTCTCCGCCCCAACGCATTCGGTGGCGTACTTTCCTTCGGCATCAAAGGCGACGTCAAGACCGCCTCGCGCGTCGTGGACAACCTCAAACTTGCAAGCAACCTCGCGAACGTGGGCGATGCCAAGACGCTCGTCATCCACCCCGCGTCGACGACGCATTCGCAGCTGAGCGATGCGGAGCAGATCGCGTCCGGTGTTACTCCTGATTTGATTAGGGTCTCAGTAGGGATTGAGGATATCAGGGACATCATTGCGGACTTTGAGAAGGGGTTGGAGATCGGGTTCGCTCAGTAAATTTGGGTTCTTCCTTTCCATGGGGTCGGATTATGATGGTGCTTTCCATTAAGCCATTTCAAAGGCGAGGTCTTCTGTGAGAATCAGAGGTGGTGTTGGTTGATAGGTGGCAAGACCGGCGAAGAAAAGGGGAGACGCAATGGATCATGAATAACATAACTGTATTTTTTTATGTATACCCTCGTCATAAAGACGAATTCCATGGATACTAGCAGTGATGGCCAGACTTTTTCCTGGGTGGGCTCCGGGTCACTTTGAGTACGGTGGTCGCACGACGACGGAAAGATTTCATGCTGCAGGGTCTTGTAAGAATCTCATGAATGTTCTTGAAGATTCTAGGTGACAAAAAGAAGAGGATATGCCGCCCCGCAGCTGTTGAGCAGATTCGAGCGAAGGTGAAAGAGCTTGACGTCGGTATCTAAATTTAGCTCAAAGATCAAAATCAAATGACGCGCCGCGCTGCCTAAACGAGGGCTTGACGCAAGGTCCTTCCTTGACTCCCTCCACCAACCAACTAGACTTTCCCTCTGCTTATATCTTGGGCTCGAAATATCCTATTACTATACGACCCCTTTACGACTTCAGGATCTTACGGCTACTCGTATAGGATATACAGTCAGACTCTAGAACCTCATTCTGAACCCCCCAACCACTATGGCCCCAACGACAAAGGATGGTGCCTCCACCCAGCCTATCAATGTCAAATTGCTTTTGATTGGGAACTCCTCTGTTGGGAAATCGAGTTTATTGCTAAGGTTCTCCGACGAGCAGTGGTTACCCGAGGATGAGGCTAGTGCGACTATTGGTGTTGACTTTCGAGTGAGTTGTGCTTGGCATCAACGAGAGTTTGGGCTATCCGTCCGAGGTGATGCTTCAATGCCTTGGTGATGGTGAAGGCAGTTTTAAATGCTCTTCCAGCCGGTCGTGCTGGTGGTGGTGACTCTTATTTCTTGGAGTTGGACAAGGAGAGGGACAGGTTATCGCACTTCGAGCCTGTATGAGTGACTGCCACTTCGAGATGGAATTTAGAGTGTATCCTTACGCTCTCTCATGCTTCGTGGTTCAGCACAAGGACTATCCAAATTCTCATTCTGTGCTCTAGGTACACAAGATGGAAATCAATGGCGAGAGAGTGAAGCTGAGCATATGGGTGCGTCTATTGTCCTTCATATTTGTCTTCAATCACTTATCCTGCTTTTGTCACCTATTCTTCTCGTATATCAGGACACAGCAGGCCAGGAACGGTTTCGGACCATCACATCGTCATATTATCGCGGCGCACAGGGTGTCATCTTAGGTGCAGTTTCCCTCTGACTACAGCAAGCTCCTACAATCCTAATGTTTATCTTGAATCTTCCACACAGTGTATGACGTTGCCAACCGAGAATCATTCGAAGCCCTACCGAGGTGGTACAGCGAGCTAGAAACATACGTTTCGAGTTCAGTAGTGAAGATACTCGTAGGGAACAAAGTCGACAAGGTACATTCGCGTCTCGTCCGCGCACTAACCCTTCAAAATCAATCACTGACCCTCTGCTTAATCTTCGTCACCAATTAGGAATTCTCTCGTCAAGTATCGCGTGCAGAAGCTGAGAACTTTGCTGCTCGGATGAACTCGCTCTTCATCGAAACGTCTGCCAAGACTGCTGTAGGTGTCAAAGAGACCTTCCAGGAGGTAGTGGAGAAGATTCTCGATACGCCTGAGCTTTGGGATTCGGGGTCTTCAGGAGGGAAGGGCCAGAGTACGAGCCATGGAGGCGGGGGCGTGCCTGGAGGTGTGCAAGTTGTCGGTGCGGATGGGGAGAGGTCGGAGGGTGGGTGTGCGTGCTGATTCTTGGGTTGGAACAGGGGAAGCTGCATAGAGGTGGTGCTGGTTTCCGACGACTCGCTATGATCTTTGCTCCTTTCTTTTTTTCTTGGCCTCATTTTCGCTCTTCTCATCGACACACGAGTCATGATTTTCTTCCATTTTACGATTTCCCTCAGCTATGCTATTGCTATTGTATACCCCACAACGATCAATCCATCGTTAATGCCTCTATCTACAGCAGTCCTATCAATTGTCGACAGCGTCGTCGCCCTCGCGTGTGAGGCACTGTCAACATCTTGTGGCGAACTCATTGCGGACAAGTTTCTATCAGGGGAGAGACTCAGAGCAAGTTGTATAGCAACTCGGGGACTCGGAATTCGAAGCAAACAGCTATAAATATCCCACTTCGATCCCTTCCTTTTGCCTTCCTTGGTCAGTTGCGCCTCTCCACTTCTTACTCTACTCCTTTGTCTTCCACTTTTTGATTCCTGGGCGAAGGATCTCAGCAAACAATCGGTACTGAATCTTCCGCTCTTAGCCGATATTTCCTACTCTTCGCCCACTCGGAGTGGATCGCGGTTCTGCGGTTCTAGGCGCACCTCTCCTACGTACAATCAGCTTCTTCAATCCTCTTGTTTAAAAGAGCCACATAACGCGTCAAATCGAACTGGTCTATTAAACTTGACAAATGAGCGTTGTTCTTCCAGCACGAGCGGCACGAGCGCAGAATCAATCACCATAGCATGGGACTGGTGACTACTGCAGCTCGATTACTATCAAATTACTATAAGTATATTTTGCCAGCGACGCCCTCTCAGGACCTTTGGATTCGACAAGCTTGTCAATACCTTCACTCGTGTATTTGACCTTAGCCTGTCAATGGTAGAGGACTTTGATGATTACTGCAGAGATTTGGTGCGTGAACCTGGTGCCTCAGATGATATTTATCTTCGACTCACCGCAAGTGTAAGGTATCAAAAATATTAAGAGATCTATGCATCTCCCTTTTGCACTGTGATCCTCCTTTCAGAAGATAGGAAACCCCACTAATGTCCGAAATCAGGGCCTGGTTCCACTAGCTTGATCAAGAGGAGGATTGGTGCCCAAAAACGCATTTGATTCAAGAGAGGGGGCATATAAATGCAGAATGGTTACGCTGGAGTGTCCTTTCATCATGGCAAGGACAATTCTTATTCATCTCCTCTGGCTGCTTATCGCGACTTGGGCTGTTTTCGCTGCGAACCCCAGACAATGGCCTGAAAACGCATGTCGGCGTCCCATTATTCGGAAGGAGTGGTAATGGCAGAGAGATTTCCATGTGAAATATTTATCTCATTCAGTTTTAGGCGCAGACTAGGAAAGATTGCACAAAAGGAATATTTGAGGGCGGTCCACTGCCTCGCGCAGAAGCCTGCTATTACGCCCAAATCTATCTCTCCCGGTGCTGTCTCTCGTTTCGATGACCTTGTGACAACCCACATCCTCCAGGCGCCCCGCATACATCGCGTTGTGAGTCACGCTATCTTCATTCTAGAAGTTGTTGACATGTCAATGGAGGGCGACTTTCTTCCTTGGCACCGCTACTTCACAGCAGTGTATGAGAAGACACTGAGAGAGGAATGTGGCTATACCGGAGGCCAGCCGTACGTCACTCAGTCGATTGGAATATTACCTTTATTCTCAAATTATTTGTACAGATATTGGGACTGGAATTTAGATGTGCCTCCCTTTGGTAACTTTACCCAATCACCAATGTGGGACGCTGACTTCGGGTTTGGCGGAAATGGTCCTTACATTCCATCCCCACCCAGTCTCTCCTTCGATATCACAGGACAAACTGGAGGGGGTTGTGTAATTGATGGACCGTTCAGAGACATGGTCGTCAACATGGGTCCTCTGGACAATGTCACTGGAAACCCTTGTTGCCTATCCCGAGATTTCAGCCCTATCTTGGCTGACATTCACCTTGGGAGGAATGCCACTGAAGCCGCTCTTTCTCAACTTGATTTTGGAAGTTTTTCCCTCACGATCGAAGGCGGTACCAATCCGACGTCGATAGGCGTCCATGGTGCAGGACATTTCGCCGTTGGTGGGACGCTGGGCGAAATGGGTGATCTATATAGCAGCCCTGCAGGTTCGTGCTCTTCGAGTAGAGACGGGGGGAAGCTCTTAAATCATTGCCTCGCCTTTCTTCCTAGATCCTGTGTTCTACCTGCACCACGCAAACCTCGATCGCACCTGGTGGTCATGGCAAAAAAAGGATCTCTCGCAGCGCCTTGCAGCTATATCCGGCCCTGTCATTGCGAACGACTGGAACAATACTTTGGGAGGCAATGTGACCTTGTCGTTTCCCCTCTCTCTCGGTGTCAATGCACCAAATATTACAATTCAAGATGTGATGAACATCAGAGGCGGTGCCTTGTGTTATGACTATGACGAGCTCTATCACTTTTGACGTGAAATGCTCTCCTGACCTAACCTTCCTTTTTATAATTATCAAGGCTATGTACACGATGCATTATCATTCATTGTGGATATTTCTTCTTTCCCTTCAGGGCGACGTTTGCGGGACCCTGTATATACCCACTATAGGCTACTAAGTATATGCTTTCAAACACACGCATGACTGAGTACACCTCAAGAGCTTCGAATTCTTGACTCCCAATGTCCATCCACGATCTGTGAGGGTGTTTGACCTTCTGGTCCATTCATAATGTTCTGCGTTCCTGTTGCGCCTTCTGTCGCCTGCATATACTGTACCCCGTCAAGACCGTCGGCTAACGAGTGTAAACCAGCCTGGGGAAATTGACTCATGCACAACTCATGCTAAACTCATGCATGAGAATATCACAGTTACCGTCTTCCTTCCATGACTTCTAGAGATGCATACATTGCTCTGACGCCAGAATATGCTGAGTTTCCAGTTTCGGATCTACCATCAACGTCCATTAATATTGGACATCCGTGGTCAAGACACGAGTTGGTTCCTCAAGTGCAAATTCCGAGTATTGACGCGGACGATGCGGGAGAAGGCCAACATGTCAAGCGGACGGTTCAGAGACTGGCATATCTTGATAGATTTCTGGATGTCGTGAAGACGAATACAGGCTTGTTGCTTATTGTCCTTTCGCAGGCGTTCGGTGCTGTTATGAATGTCTGCGTAAAGATGCTCAATGATATCGACCCTCCTATACCAACGTTAGAGGTACGATTTTTGTGGGTTTGATCAAGGTTTGATGAGGTTTGGAAGCTGATGGTCATTGGTTATCTCTCGCAGCTTGTTGCAGTGAGGCAGGTAAAGTCGCCCTGATGAGTGACACACCCATATACTCAATGGGACGTGTCTATAGTTCCTAACCTACGTCTGCTGTATAATCTACATGTAAGTCTGGATTTGGCTTTTCTGCTTTCACCCTGACCTACTTGATTCCTAGGCTGTCTGTTGGTATCCATGACCCTTTCCTGGGTCCGAAGGAAGTACGACTGTTATTGGTCGTCCGTGGCGTGGTTGGGTAGGTAGTATCTAGAATTTCTACTGCTGATGTATCAAAGACTGCCTTGATCACACTAGTTTCCTAGGTCTATTTGGCGTATATTATCCACTTCAGTATCTTTCTCTATCCGACGGCACCGTCTTGACTTTCCTCGCGCCTTTGAGCACGGCGATGGCAGGTTCTGTCATACTGGGAGAGAATTTCAAGCGACGAGAGGCCTTTGCAGGGAGTACGTCATCCTCGAGATTTTTCTTCCCTTCAATATTGCCTTACATATGCGATTCTTTCATCAGTCGTCAGCCTCCTTGGCATCATTCTCATTGCACGTCCTGCAGCTCTCTTTGGCCGTGAGTCTACTGGAGCTTCAACTGAAGGGGCTTCAATTCCGGAGAATGCGTCTGAAAAAGGCACGCCTGGAGATCGCTTGGTTGCTGTAGGGTAAGTGATTCTACAAAATACCTAGGAGGGGCTTTTGAGGTCTTTAAATTCGCATTGTAGGGTGGCCCTAGTCGGTGTAATGGGATTTACAGGAGCATGTAAGCTTTGAGCAGCGAAGACCCCAAGCGCATATTCACCTTTTTCTTGTCAGATATCTCGATCCGAGCCATAGGCAAGAGAGCACATCCAATGCATGTCATGAATGTGTTCTTCGCTTTTTGTGTTATCATCTCGACTGTGTCGTGCGTATTGTGTTTCTTTTGCTTTGAGAACCCTGAAGTCAACCGGTCATGTCTTACTCCAGTATGGTAGCGACGCGTACCTCATGGGTTGTCGCCCTTCGCTGGGACTGGTTTTTCTTGTTATTTGTGATCACAGTTGCTGGCTTCATATCTCAGGTTTGTCGAGTCTCCTCCAATTTACATAAGCCAACCTCTGACTGGGATGCTCCTGGTATTAACGAACAGATGTTCCTCACCATGGGATTACAACGTGAAGCTGCAGGCAGAGGTTCAATGGCAATCTACACCCAAATTGTCTTCGCTATGATTCTTGAGCGGATATTCTTCCATACTATACCCAGTGTGATGTCCGTCTTGGGGTCGGTGTTGATTCTTGCTTCTGCATTATATATCTCTGTGAGTTGCTTGTTCATTATCTCAAAGTGCAAGGCAATGTTCATCGTGTCCTATTTTGCAGGCGATCAATTTGAAGGAGGCTGAAGGCTCTGCCACCGGTGGAGGCGAAAACTTGGGTTTGTCAAGGCTTGACGCAGATGCTGGTGTGGAAGAAGGGCTGCTGCACTCTTCAAGTTCAGATGAATAAGCTTTAATTAGCCCCCTCTTTTTCCACGGATTTTGGATCAAGTTTAGAGGTGACAGCCTGACGACACTGCCTTCACTTCTGTTGTTCCCGCATGTGCCAAGTAACAGGACCTTCATTCACTTCTTCTCGTCTTTGTCGCCATGTCGCAGTCGGGCACTGGCTCAAGATGGAGTACTCAGGAACCTAAGCACACATCTATTCCCCTTCCCTTCATCGACCATACCACATGGCACGGCCCAACAGGCTTCAAGCTCGCATTGGTCACTGACGACCATATCATCGCAGCAGGTCCTGACGTCGTCAATGTATACACTTTTCCTGATTGCCAGCTTCTTCACTGTCTCGAGGTGGAAGAAACCAAGGAGCCCGTCGTCTCTTTGGACGCACACTACGAAGCAGGGAGTGGGACCCTTGTTGTTGCATCATACAGAAAATTTGTTCGGTTTTGGGACATTGGGAGCGGGGTCTATCTGGGTCGAGTTACGTTTGGGACACAATCTTGTCTTCGGGTTGATGTTGCCTTTCATTTGTTGATTTTGAAACCCGAGTTGGTGGACAAGGGGCAGAGCGTGATTGGAGGAAAAGGAAGGTGGCCAAAGGAGCCTCTTGTCTTGATGTGGAACCGTGCTTCCTCTGCGCTCTGGATCTGTGAGCTACCTCTGGCTGGAGGGCATGGCTCTGGAATGGTAGTAAGTGAAGGACTTGCGTCATATAGGCGGCGAAACAATTTTCCTTATTGATTTTCGCATTAGGCCACAGATCACCCATCTGCGCGCTGTATAGAGACGCATGGACATGCCATCACTTCCGTTGATGGAAAAGGCCGAAGAATCTTGACTGGAAGCTTGGACTGCACAGTACGAGTTTGGGATGTCGTCACAGGAGAACGCGAGTGGTGCTTTGTAGGACATGCAACTACAGGTAATCTTGCGCAGATGATAAGAACAATTCGATCTCATGACGAACTTGTCCTGTACAGTCTCATCTGTCAAGATGAGCGACCTGAAGGCTTATTCAATTTCGCTGGACGGAAAACTGCGTATCTGGAGCCTGTCGACAGGCGAATGTTCCAACATTCTCGAGGCGGCTTCAGATAGAGGATACATCCCGATCGAAATATCGAACAATCATCTGGTGTATCCCCCGACGCATAGAACGCTCTGCATTTGGGACATCATGAAGGAGAGACCGAAGTATCACTTGACCGACGTCAACGAGAAGGTCTGGTACCATGACGATGCTAAGATAGTCGTTGAGTCAGATGGGGCTCTGAAGGTGGCTGACATATCTACTGGAATTTGGACAAAGGAGCTCCGCCCACAGCTAGGTGATGTAGGCAAGATTTTGTGGGTTTGTTTCCGAGGTCGATTTTGTGTTGCGAGCATTCGTCGATCTGCCAAGGAGTTCTTGGAAGTGTGGGATTTCGGAGGAGACGCTGCAAAGACGAATGGAGCGGAAAGTGTTGAAGATCTGGACAACGAAGGTTGGACTATGGTAGATGTCGGTGTTGAAGAGAACTAATACCGCCCAGTCTGAGACCTGGAATTGATACGACGCTTCTGGCGTAGTATTTTCTCATCCCTGCTGATCCTGCTCAGCCACTCGATATTATATGCCCTGACAGGCAAAATGCATTGAAACACGGAGCTCGAGCGCTTGTACCTCGCTCTCGTACTTAGGTGCTCTGCATATCCTTCCCTGGTCCACCTTGCCGAGAGCGGCGATACTAATTTAAGTCATACACGTGACCGGCATTTAATCTTATCGGGCAGCTTATTGGCTGCCGAATGCCGTCCCGAGAAACCGGAGTCCGGTCGCCCCTTGCAATTGACGTCCCGCGTTCACACTCGTTCTCCTTGGGTACTCATCATCAAAGAAAGTTACCAACGCTCTGACTGCGATCTGGCCCTACCGATGAGAATGGGAATAGCAATGGCTATCAGCGCGAGCGGTGGGAGGCGTCACTGGCAGCCACTCCTCCCTCCGTTTCAGCCCGTTTCGTCTCTTAGACTCTCTTAGGTCTATACGCTACCGGCACCAGCATAGGGCTAAAACTTCTGTGTCGGACTAGGGGCCCTCTCTTCCATGGCGTTACGAGATGCCTATAGGGGAGCGATGACGCCTGAGTATGCTGATTTCGCCCACTCACGATCTCATTCGCGGATCATGTCCTCTTCGACTCCTTCTGCAAGGCGGTCCAGCCTGACCTATGACCATGATAAAGTCGTCCCTCTGGATGCTGCTTCTACCTCAGAGGAGAGCATTGCGAGCGGTTCAAAGATCTGGAGTCTGAAAGCGCAGCAGGGCTGGATGGGGGTCGTAGTCGATGTTATGAAGAAGAATTCTGGGTTACTGCTTATAACGGCGTCGCAGGCCTTTGGGGCTGTCACGAATATCTCGGTGAAATTGCTGAACCAAATAGACCCGCCTATCTCGACGTTGCAGGTC
Source organism: Gymnopilus dilepis (assembly GCA_002938385.1). Taxonomy (NCBI): domain Eukaryota; kingdom Fungi; phylum Basidiomycota; class Agaricomycetes; order Agaricales; family Galerinaceae; genus Gymnopilus; species Gymnopilus dilepis. The sequence continues at coordinate 26,670 of NHYE01000347.1, forward strand.
AGCTCGTGCTGCGTGATTGTCGTTCTTTCTGAGCTGACGTTTTCTGTTGAAGCTTGTAGCGATTCGAATGGTGTGTTGGAGTATTTTCTAATTAACTATCATTGCTAATGCTTGCCTAGTTCATGACATACCTGATCTGCGTAGGTTATATGTACGTCAGAGTGAAATTACATTTCACTTTCTATATAGTATGCTGACCGAACACCAGGCTGTACAAGGGCATACCAGATCCATTCCTCGGTCCGAAAGATGTAAGGTCATTGCTAGTAGTGCGAGGTATTGTCGGGTATGTTTTGTTCAATCCTTGTGATGTTTCCTGCTCACGTCGCTATGGACAGCTTTCTCGCCATGTTTGGGTTATACTACCCTCTTCAATATCTCTCACTATCCGACGTCACTGTCTTGATGTTCCTCACTCCGCTGTGTACTGCACTCGCAGGTGTCGTCCTTCTCGGGGAGAACTTCAGACGCAGGGAAGCCTTCGTAGGCAGTAGGTCCCTGCAATCTATCATCAAGATTATACCCTAATCGCTTTTTGGGATTTCTTCCAGTTGTTAGTCTCCTTGGTGTTGTCATGATTGCTAGACCTACTGCGCTTTTCGGTACGGGTTCTCAGCCCATGGCAATGAGCGATGACATGATGATGGCAAGCGGAATGATGATGGCTGAGAAGGGGACCGCTAGAGACCGACTAGTTGCTGTTGGGTACGTCCCTACTCTCTTTATCCAGGATATCTCAGGAGTTGAGCCGACTCAACTTTTAGTGTAACACTAATTGGAGTGATGGGATTTGCGGGCGGATGTGGGTTCTCATCTTATGTAAACAGGTTTGGAGAGGAGCTAAATTTTCTTTACAGATATTTCGATTCGTGCCATTGGGAAGAAGGCCCATTACATGCATAACATGGCATACTTCTTCATCTTCCCTGTTTTCATTTCGTTAATTACGTATGTTTTTCTTCTCTGGTATATTGGGATGTGTCGTTTGACTGACTACATCTTTCTTTGACAAATAGGATGCTTGCCACTCGAACACCTTGGATAATGGTCGCTCGTTGGGACTGGTTTGCAGTTTGGGCCTCTATTATCGGCTTCGGTTTTTGCACTCAGGTAGGTCTCTGTCGTCCCTTTCTGTTTTTTCTGTCTGATTAAGATGGCCTTGTATAATAGTCTCTTCTCGTTCTTGGTCTGCAACGAGAAACAGCGGGAAGAGGTTCCATGGCCATGTATACTCAGATCATATTCGCCGCAATCTTGGAGAGAATCATCTTCCACGTCAATCCCACCTTCCTGTCGGTGCTAGGCTCGGTGCTTATTCTGACGTCTGCTGTATATCTTTCTGTACGTTCTGGTCCCTCAATCTGTCTTTGACGGAGACTGACTTCAATGCATAGGTCATGGATTTCAGAGATTCGGGCGAGCCCGTCAAAGTTTCACCATCAGACCTCTCACGAGCGGAGGGGACGAGGGAGATGGAAGAAGGACTGCTTCACTCACCTTCTTCAGAGGAAGTCAATTTAGAACATCCATCTACTGTGACTGGATCCTGAGGACACTGTAGCAAGCAGCACTATCGCTATCGGATAGACTTGATATTGTAAATTATTTTTGATAGACACACCTTGTTCTATTAGACTTGTACTACCTCGTACTATAATCCGCTCCTTAAATGCATTACTTTTGCGGTGTGAAGTGCGCCACGGCTTCCTCGCCAGGAAATGAACAGATTCTGCCCATCAGAGTGACTCTTTATTTATAGCTTAACCGCCAACCACGACCACCTTCCTGTGTACCTTTAATTCTAGAACGGCATGAGCTTTCATAATCGCAAGCGTAAATATCGCCAGGTACATCGCAATCAAGGAGGCAGCCGTCGTGATTACGAACCCGCTTATGAGGAGCCAAAGGAAGAAGAATTCTTAGCACACCACAAAGCCTACTTGAATTCGCTCGCAGGCCCCAGTTCCTCTCCCTCTGCTTCCGGGTCTGCTCCTTGGGACAGAGGTCATGGTCATGTCCAAGCTCAAGAACGCCATCATGATCCTCTGCAGGCGTTGTACATCCAGGCATACGAGGCTGACATCGTCCGTGGACCTAAAGCCATCGCAGCTGCCGAGTCTTTGGAAGTTGTGGAATACAGACTGGAGAAGGTGAAGCAGGACAATGGCAAGGAGAAGGTCATTGCAGTTGGGACTGTCCCAAAGATCGGATCGGCCCTCATACGATGGGGCGGTAATGGTGCTCGAGATGATGATTTTCGCAAAGTTTATGGGTTCGGTCGTGAGGAGGATGAAGAGGAAGAGAGTTGGCCACCACTGCCGAAGGTATCGATAGCAGCTGAGAACGATGAAACTGCGATTTGGGTGGACCGGTACGTCTGACAAGCATTTTGACGTCTTGTATCCGTACTCGAAGAGGGAACTGTCCGTGCCTCGTTCCCCGAGTATGATAACCCTTCTCTCGGAAGTCCTTTGGAGACTAACTAACAATTCCCGTTATAGCGAAGTTAATCTTTCTGGACCTATCCCTTCATATTCTTTTACTAACTATTGCTCTTTAGGTATGATGCACGTCTCCTTCTTGATGCCCTACCGAAAAAGGATACTACTATACAACCAAGGCCAAGTTCTCCAACGGGCTGGTCAGATCTTCCCTCGGATTCGGAAGACACTTTCTTTCTGAGGGCGGATGAAATCGAGGACTTCAAGAGAGAGAAGAGGCGTCGACTACTTGAACAAACAAGGAAGGAGAGGTTGAAAGCCCGTATGGAGGAAGACGGCGACGATCTTGAAGAGGGACTGAAGGAGGAAGATGCATGGGGTGGAAGTGACGAAGAGGTAAATAACTTATAGAAAATTATGATCTATTCATTGCTAATTTCTTATCTGGATTTTCGCAGCCTGACGATCTGCAGAAGGAACTCATGAAGCGGACGGCCACGCATCTCGTCTCCTCGCCCAACACTGCGCAATTGGAAATGCGAATTCTCGCCAACCACGGAGGCGACAAGCGTTTTGCCTTCCTCCGTGGGAGGTGGAGTCGGGCGTGGAATGTGGCCAAAGCCAAAGCGCGAAAGGAGAAGGAGGAGAAGGCGGCCGCGAAAGAGTCGAAGCAATCTGCTGGTCTTGGTGCCTTGACTGGCTACGGCAGTGATGACGGGTCTGCGTCGGAACAGGAAAATCAGGATGGAGCCCCAGGTGCTACAGAGGCTCAGGGTTCTTCTGTTAAAGGTCTGATGGATGCTGGTGAAGTTCGCCACCAAAAGGTCGATGAGGAGGCTGCTAAGGAGGCTCGTCGGAAAAGGTTGAAAGCTTGGAAAGAGCAGAGGAAAGTTTTTAAACACGATGAGAAGTAAAGTTCCTTGCATGTGCTATGGGGCCGTAAAATTTCCATAACCAGTGCCAGAATTCCTTGCGGAATCCTAGAAATAGGCGATGACCTTGCTTCGCATTGACGGTGGTGAAGTGCGCCTCCAACAACGATTGGCTGGGATATCGAGGCTCTGCCGATTTGTCCTGGTTGCAATTTCCAGCTGCAACTGATGGCAACTTACGTGACAGAGTAAAATGAGTCAAACACACGTTTATTAAGTATAAAAAGGCGTCGCAGGCATGAAGATTTGTGGGCAAAGGAAGGAATGCAATTGAAGTTATGAGGCCTGAGCTGCTGCCAAGAGCGTGGTGGTGGTGAGCTGAAAATGCCTCACTTCTTTTTTTAGGACATGTATCGCCGGTCCGCGAGCTTCCGTCATGCCGGCGGCTCCATCTGCCTGTGGAAAGACGACGAATTTCCACACCGCGAATGTCAAGGCTTTCTGGGACGGCACACCTTCCGAAGGGGCACCTGATGAGCCCATTGACATCAAGGGAAACAACCTCGAGGTTGTCTTGTCTTCCGTACCATTGCCTTCTTCCATGTCCTCGAGAAGTGCTTTTGATGCACGGACCCCTGAATATGCCGACTTCTCAGTACCGCACACACCTATTCCAGGGATTCTGAACCCAACAGCTCCAAGAAGACCAGTACTTAACGAGAACCTGCATTCATTCGATGAAGAAATAGACGATAAGCACGCTACCTCGCGACTTGCAGTCGTACGGCGGAGAGTGTCGGATTTCCTGGAAGAAAATGCCGGCCTGCTCTTTATCACTGGCTCTCAAGCCTTATTTTCCTTCATGAACGTTGCAGTGAAAGTTTTGAATGGCATAGACCCCCCTGTTCCCACTCTAGAGGCAAGTCGACATGCTGATAACCTTTTTTGCACTTGGCTCATTGTTCTGTACTAAGTTGGTGGCTGTCCGAATGGTGAGCTTTTGCGAGGCTCTTGCTCTCGTGCGCTCAATTCAGCATGGTTTAGGGAATAACGTATATTTGCTGCATGGCCTACATGTGCGACGAGCCCTCTTTCCCTCATTGTATAGACTGCGAACTCATCAAATCTCAGGCTAGCCATGGGTGTCCCGGACCCCTTCCTTGGTCCTAAAGGCGTAAGACTCCTGCTCGTTGCCAGAGGATTTATTGGGTGCGCCAGTTCTGTAGAGCTGGTTCGAGATCTCGTTGACCTATTGCTTCTCTAGATTCTTTGGGCTATTTGGGGTCTATTACTCGTTACAGTACCTATCGCTATCAGATGCCACCGTCCTGACGTTTCTTGCACCCATGTGCACGGCCATTGCGGGAGCCGTTTTGTTGGGAGAAAACTTCTCTCGACGTCAAGCCTTTGCAGGCAGTAAGCTCTCCGCCCCCGTTTTGCATTGGATCAGTTCTTACTTCGACATAGTCGTTAGTTTGATCGGTGTAGTCTTGATCGCCAGGCCAGCCGCTCTGTTTGGCTCCTCTTCGCATTCTCCTCAAGCAGACGGCGGAGAAGGTGTACCTATTCCCAATGCAAGTGGAGAGAAAGGAAGTCCAAGAGATCGCTTAATTGCCGTTGGGTACGGTTTAATCGTGCACTCAATATTTCAGTCGCTCACGACATTGTAGTGTGGCACTCATAGGCGTACTTGGCGCAACGGGAGCTTGTAAGCACGATGAAAATCTTTAAATTACACAGGCTAAGGCGCTTCAGACATCTCAATACGGGCTATTGGAAAGAGAGCTCACCCTTTGCACTCCATGACATTCTTTTCCGTCTTCTGTGTATTCATCTCTTCTGTCTCGTAAGTCTTTCCGCAGGCTGTCATATGCAAAGGATAAGTTGAACGTTGTCATTAGGATGATCATCAATAAAACTCACATCATTGTTCCAACTCGTCTTGACTGGCTTGCATTACTGATCATGATAGGAATATTTGGATTCGGCGCTCAGGTGAGCCCTCCATTCTTTGTACAAAATTGTGTGCTCACTTGATGTGCAGACTCTCCTGACGATGGGTCTCCAGCGTGAGACGGCAGGAAGAGGCACGATGGCCGTTTACACTCAAATTGTCTTTGCAACAATTCTCGAGAGAATCTTCTTCCATACAGTGCCTACAGTCCTGTCTGTGACGGGGACACTGTTAATCATTGGCTCAGCACTATACGTTGCCGTAAGTTCTCCACACCTTCTAAGGTCTTTCGTCTGATGAACTGTCTTCGCCAGCTTACGAAAGAAAAGGATCCTCCAAAAGCAAAGCCAAAGCCGAGTGCAATCAATATGCAGCAACTATTTCTAGAGGCTGAACTAGAAGAAGGCCTACTCTCTTCACCGACAGAGCAAGAGTCGAAGCAAGAGATTGGGAAAGAAAATTGAGGTGTCGAGACTTCGACTCAGCCATCTGCAGAGGGCGATGTTGTACACTCAAAACTATTAGAGGACTGATCCGTATTTGCTGTGACTTTAGATGTATGATATATATTTTTGACGGGCTGAAAA
>NHYE01000355.1:0-16992 GCA_002938385.1 Gymnopilus dilepis
AGACGCGCGCGTCAGCGCGCGGCGCTCTCAGAAAAAGGCCGCCGCGGCGCCGCCCAAGCCCAATTCTGACGTGTCCACGCCAAGGAATCAACGAAGGCACATGACGAACGTTCGATCTCCGACCCAAAGGCACGTCGGCGCCCACTGAGGGCTCGGATCCCTCCGAGTCGTGACCCTTGGGTGACCTCCTCGATCNCCGCGGCGCCGCCCAAGCCCAATTCTGACGTGTCCACGCCAAGGAATCAACGAAGGCACATGACGAACGTTCGATCTCCGACCCAAAGGCACGTCGGCGCCCACTGAGGGCTCGGATCCCTCCGAGTCGTGACCCTTGGGTGACCTCCTCGATCGTGCCGCATGCCGGCGATCAATTGGAGATCGAATGACATCACACTTAACCCGATTAGGCAGCGGTCCGGGGCTGGGCCCTTAAATTCGTCGAGATAAGTCATACTACCGACGTTGTAATTTTAGCTCAAGTGTTCTTGTTATCAAACAACAATCTCTTTTTACAACCATCATGTCCGAGACTGAATTTCATGTTCGAGAAGCCTCAACATCGTCAACTGCGACTTCACCACGAGTCAAACCAGCGCCAAAGGCATCCAAAATTCCAGTACCATTCCAATACACTCCCAGTGACGATGGAACCGACGAAAATCTTCTCATTCTCTTACACGGATTAGGTACGAACAAATCTCTTTCAAAAAGTGCACATTGATCCAATTCTTGCAGGCGACACGGAAATTCCATTCTGGAAGCTTGGGAAGTCGCTGAAGCTCCCTCAAACAGCTGTCCTTGCGCTTCGTGCGCCAGAGCAGTAGGTAAGATTGAAATACAGATAGGCAGTCTTTGATGATGGATCGCCTTCTTTTTGGTTTTCTTTAGGATCCCCTACCTGTACGAGAACGCCTATCAATGGTACACATCCTTTGACGAACTCGGAGAAATGATTGAACGCCCCAATCCAACGCCTGCCCTTGAAGTCCTTTCAAAGACCGTCGATCACTTGACGAAGGACTGCTTGTGGCCGGTTCCTCGCATTCACTTTTTCGGTTTCGCTCAAGGAGGGTCTGTGGCTGCAGAGTTCGGCCTAGACTGGTGGAAGAGACAGCTACAAAATTCGAAGTCTCTCACTGCAAGCTCAGCGCAAGAGGGCGCAGACCAATCTCCGCCGCCACTACTCTCATTCGGAACCATCGTCACAGTCTCGGGGCCCTTACTTTCCTATCCGACCCTCTCAAAACCTTGTCCAACTCCCCTTCTTATCGTCCATCGCCCACCTCCTGCAGAGACCGCTTTGCCGAATGGTGCCGTAAACTCGTTCAAGAAGGGATACTCTCATGTCGTCGAGGCGAAGTTGGGGTCCAAGCCGGAGGGCATGCCTAGCTCCAAGCAGGAATGGGAACCAATTATGCGATTCTGGAGCGAGAGATTGTCCAGGAGGCAGGTAGACGGTTTATATGAGGTTATGTCTGGTATGAGCACGTAGTGTGAGTTCTAGTTCCTTCACACTGCCCTTAACAGACTCATGTTATAACAGTTCTTTCGTAACATAGTTGAGGACAAGAAAGATCGTTATTTCAAGAGTAAATACACGTGTACATCGTAAGAATGAATTATCAAGCAATCGAAAGCGTAGATTGGCATCAAAAAGATCGTAGCAAAGAATCGTGTGCGTGAGTACGTAGATTAGTGTAGATGAATAGCGTGAGTGTGTCGTAAGTGGTAGTAGCAAGCAAAGTCGTCATCATCGAGGTCAAACAATTATCGCCGGTCGTACATCGACCCATTCGAGGGCGTCCTTGGACCAAAGAGACCAGGGCTTTCCCGCCCAGGGATCGCCAAAGTCGGCTCTACTGAAGGGGGCGTCAAGGCAGCACGGTCAGCTGAAGAAAGAAAAACCATCAGCTACAAAGTCTAGAAAGATCGAATATCGTTCACTTACGTTGCCAAGTCGCCCAAGACTGCGTCAGTTGCCTCCTCAAATCCTGCGGAATATGCTGCTGAATATGCACAGGCGGTGGCGGCGCAGAGGTGGAAGCCACGGGTTGCTGCTGCTGCGCTTGCTGCTCGGCCTTCTTTTTCTTCTTTGGCTTAGGGTGGACAGTGCGCCAACCAGGTTTGGGCATGGGTGGAGGCTCCTGCATTTCAGGCATGGGTGGCATAGGGTCGACGGGGGGAGCAGCAGGTGCTGGCGGTTTCCTGGAGCATCAATTAGTATATAGTCCACTTGGAAAAATAAGACTGCTGACCAGTCCGGCTCGAATTCTCCACCTGGGGCATACTTCGACTTCAAGCACAGAAGCTCGCCAATTTCACTACAGCGAGCGTGAATTACAGGTTAGGACGAAGGAAAGCAAGATAACATACTGCTGAAGGGCTCGTCTCTCTTCGCGAATCTTTCCTACTTCTCCGAGCAGCATGCGGACTTCGGTTGCCAATGCCCTGCTGAACTCGTCGAGATACTGGACGAATGATGAGTATTGATTGTAGGAATCTATTAACGCTGATACTTACGCCTTGGACATTGAAGGGGACTTGTTCGTTGGCGGTAGCTTTGACAGCGTTGATCGTCTCTTCATGATGCCTTTCGCAATCAGCTCGCCAAGCTAAGAGAAGAGTAAACCCAAATGAAATAGACGATGCAGATTGAGCCTTACTGTCTGACAGAGCTTGAAGAAGCTCGCGCTGCTCTGCATTTTGGCGTTGCAGATCTTCGATTATGCGCTCCAATCCTATAATGAGATCAGTCAAACAGCCTATATGTCTTGTTCAATCTACACACCTTGTCGAGACTCCTGCTTGTCATCCTCTGCTCTTTGTCTGTCATGCTCCATATCCTCATGAATCTTCTGGATCATGTCGCGAAGCTCAATCATCTGCGCCTCCTTGTCCTGTCGGCGCGCCTGCTTCTCCTCCCACCTGGTGTCCATAAGAGCTTTCTTCGTCTCCAGCATATCGCGTTGGTCCTGTATGAGGTTCGTAATGTCCCCGAGCTGATTTCTGACGAAGTCATCTCGTTCAGCCAACTCCTGCCTCTCGCGTTCTCTGTTCTCAGCTTCCTCCGCCGCCCTCTGTGTCTTTTCCGATTCGAAGTCGCCCCTTAGTTGTTCAAGCTCTGCCTCGAGGGCTCGAATGCGCGCGTCCTTCTCTTCGATCACCCTGTCCTTCTCGGCTCGCAACTCGGAAAGCAAGAGTTCTCGTTCCCTGGCTGCTTCCTCTCGTTCCCTAGCTGCCTCCTCCCTCTCGAGTCTCACGGTCTCCATGACGTCAGCAGCATGCTGTGAGGCTGCCTGTGTAGCAATAGCGCTGATTGTCCGGATGGACTCTGCGTCCCCTTCTGTCACCTTTTCTGGAGTGACTTGCTGCGCTGCTTCGACAAGCTCGGGTTGGGGACCAGGGATAGGAGAGGGAATGACTGGAGCGGGTGCGGGAGCCGGCAGGGCAGCAAGGCGCTGCTCTAAGTCGTGCCAAATGCCAGCTGCACGATCTCGAGCCTCCTGGTCCCGCCTTTCTTCATTCTCCAGGAATAGGTGCTCTCTGTGTTCTTCGTGACTACGAAATTCCAGTTCGCGTTGGTCCTCGGCCTCCTCCGCAGCTGCAGCAGTCTGATGGAGTCGGTTCGCAGCGTCGTTCAACTCCTCAAGCTGTCCACGGCTTTCATCGGCGACCGCGAAGTTGAAAGGTGTCGCAGTTGCTTGGCGAGCGGGCGGTGCAATGACGGGCGGTCGAGGCGCTTCTGGGACTTCAGCAGCCACGATGGGCTCAACAGGTTGCTCAGGATGGGGCACAGTGATGTCAGCCGGTAGTTCTGGTACATGAGCTACCTCGGGCTTGTCGCTGAGGGCTGATCGATGTGTTGGCGGACGTGTAGGGTGGTCTTCTGGGACATGGCTTGGAGTAGGGGTAGCAGTCCTTTCGCTGGGTTCAACTGGAATAACAGCAGGTGGTCCTTCTAGGTGACGAGGTGGTGATTCAGGTCGATCTCCGTAGAGTGAATGCTCCTGCGTACGATAATCTTCACCTATAACAGAAATGATGAGTAAATGACTATTCTCAAAAGGCTGAGAATTGACAAACCTGATGGCCTTCTGTGTGTTGGAGTACGGCTTATATGTGGAGTTCCTTCATATGATACTACGGTAGGTGGCCTCCTGGTGTCTGCTTCAGGTGGGTGCCTGGTATCCCCAACCCTCGAGGGAACAGTGATTCTGATGGGATCCGATGGTCCCTCCGGTTGAGCATAATCTTCACTGGGTGACCGTGGTGAGTAAGACCGTCTACTTGCGCCTATTACACGAATGGTAGGTGGACTATGGCGTGGAGGAGTCCTCTGAGATAATTCGCTGCGGCTACGGTGAACAGGGATAGGCGAACCACGAGAATAAGATGGCGAGGCAGACCTTCGCCTACGACTTCGTGGAGGAATGCTTGGTGAACCAGTGCGAGCTGTCCTAGGGGAAGGGGATCTAGATCGTGGAGGTCGATAGCCAGGGCGGTCTCTAGGATCACTTTCTCGAGCAGTTGGAGTGTAAGACCGGTCAGGACTCCTGTAGGAAGGAGACCTTGGCCTGTAACGTCGTTCATAAGATGGCGACCCGGAATAACGAGGACGAGATCGGTACCCTGGAGAGGGTGATCTACGTCTTCCAGGCGAATAACGCCGCCGCCTTTCAGGAGAATAATCACGTTCTCCAGGAGAATATGGACGTCGACGTCTGTATTCAGGTGAACGACTATAATAGGTTTCTCCTCTCCGTCTGTAAGGTGGTGAAGGGGAATACCGTCGACCGCGGTCGCGAGGGTCGGAGACAACTTCAATCCTGCTGGGGGATCGCCGGGGGGATCGCGAATGTGACCGTGAATATCGCCTTGAATAAGGTGCACCAGAGACCGGCAAAACAGTCGGTAGGACAGGTGCCGTGGGCGCATAATGAGTGCGCGGAGGTGTTGGTGAGCGATGCCGACGAGAAGGGGAATACTCATGATAACGGCGGCTTGGTGAGCGAGAACGACTTCTTCTTCTAGGAGATCGAGATCTGGACCTTGAACGCCGATAAGATTGTTGAGGAGGGGGAAGGATAATCGGCCCTGTCTCTCGACGCGGTGACCGAGAACGGGAACGGGAGCGAGAAGTTCTAGGTATGACAACTCCAGGCATCACGCCGGGCATCATTCCTGGAACTACTCCAGGTACAACCCCTGGCAGAACTCCAGTGGCAGGTGGAACAACAACTGTGGGCTGTTGTGGCACTGAAGTCATAGGGGGAGGATACATCGTTTGCGGAGCAGGCTGACTGATGACAACAGGTGGTGTTCTGCTGCGTCGACGGTGACTTCGAGGACTGCGAGACCGAGACCTAGATCTGGAAGAATGCATAGGCATTACAACTCCAGGAGCCATGCCAATGGGCTGCGAAGGAAGAACAGTGACACCAGGCATTTGAGGTTGCGGCGGTGTATGCCTGCGTGGAGAACGGGACCGCGAACGACTACGACGAGTGTCTGTGATAATCACTGGGGCCGGGGCAGCTTGGGCAGGAGCTGGGGGAGGAGTATGCCGCCGACGGGGACTTCGGCTTCGACTCCTAGACCGACTCCTAGAGGACTCTGAGCGTTGCTGGACCACAAACGGAGGACCGGGATACCCAGAAGGCGCTATGGGTATACCTGTCACTGGCACTCCAGGAGGTACTCCTGACATTGGCATTCCAGGCATTCCACTCATTGGAACTCCAGTCATTGGCATACCAGGGGGAGGCATACCAGGCATGCTTGGTGTGACAGGGATTGCACCCATCTCACTTCCTGGATATCCTGGACCAGAGGGAGGGATGACAATAGGTTGAGGAGCTTGCTGGGGTTGTTGAATTATGATGGTTGGCTGTTGCTGTTGCGGTTGAGATGGCGGGCGAGAAGGTATTCCTTCATGTACTCGGGGTGTAGCTGAGCCTGCAGAAGGTGGAACAATATGGACAGAAGGAGGAGGTTGATACATAGAGGGATGGAGGGGTGGAGGAACACCTTGGTCTACTGAAGGGTTTGCAATTATCAGAGGCGGAGTCCGACTTCTGGATCGACTGTCGTGATGCCGTCGATAGCTACTAGGCGTCCGCCTACTTCTCGAGCTATCTCGTCGAGTCCTGGGTGGACTGCGACTGTCACGTCTAGAAGGACTCCCTCTCCTTGACCGACTATCCCTATAGCGACTACGAGGACTCCGCGAGCTTTCGGTTACTGAACTAGGAGGGCTTGCGCCAATGTGTACGATACTGGGGCCCATTCCAGCCAATCTAGTTGGGGGAGGCTGGTGCGGACGAGGAGAACCAGTGCTCCTGGAAGGCGAAAATCGAGGAGGAATGAATATTTCTTCAGGACGAGAGGGGGTAGGGGCGGGCATAGGTCCTGGTATGGGTGTTCGACCATATCCGTCAAGGGGGATCGGTGGCTGGGGAATTCCAGGGTTCACAATGACAGTGGGTTGTGGCATAGGCTGAGGAATGACAGGCTGGAAACTCGGAGGTGGCGTGCCAATGTCCGGGACAACAGGAGGAATGACAGGCTGGTCCTGACGAGGATATGGTTGGAATGTAGGTGGTATGCCCGTATAGGGTTGTGGCATAGGCACTTGCTGATAGAAGGTAGGACCTTCAGACGAACTGGAGCTACTAGGAGTTACTTGACCTGGCAAAGAGGGATCAGGTACGCTCATCAACCTTAAGTTGATTACTTACCGTGCATCTGCATGCCACGAAGATCACGACCAAGCTGTTCTACCCTTGCAATGACACCGCGAATCTCAGATTGTCGGTCATGCACATCCCTCTCCAACCACTCGTTGAGCCCCCTCATATATCGCATCAATTCACGCTGCTGGTCTACAGTGGCAAGTTGTGCTAGCCGATTTTCCTGTACATCCACGTCAGGCAAGTAATCAGATAGTTTAGTTATAGATAACTTACTCGTAGAATCTCCATTAATGAATCAAATAAAGGCGGAAGTTGCACAACAGTCTGAAAGTGGTGTCAGCTATCACAAAAACCACATATTGATTTCACGACAACGTACAGGCCCGGCTGGCATTGGAATATATGCAGAAGGCTGCTGAGGTGGCCTTCCTGCACTAACACTGGGACCAGGACCTGAAGGTGGACCGGGAGGTGGAGGAGGGCCACCAGGGCCTGCTGGACCGGCGGGAGGCTAATGAGAAGACATTAGTAGACATGACTTCAAGATGGAATTCACACTTGCCCTTTCACTTCTGCCTGTGCGATCATGTCTAGCAGGTCGATACCAGCTAGGACCGGTTGTACGTTCTGCATCTCCAAGGGCACTAGGTGCTGTGGGAGGCCTTTCTTCATACAAATTGGAGATCTTACCAAAGATCAGTAACACAGATAGTAAGAAACGACAGGAAGGCATACAATTGGCCGAGGCGTTGGACCAGTGCGAACAGGTCGTGCAGGCTGTGGAGGCGGCACCGGTGTTGGCTGGGCTGGAATGTCTTGGAATTGAGTTGGAGGACGAGGCGGTTGGGGAGCTGAATAGTGCGAAGAAGACTCCGACTCTGAAGGCTCAGGCCCCGGAGGCCCCGGCGGACGTGCTGCTTGGCGTCGAGGTTGAAGAGGGATCCAATGTGATGGTACAGCAGTGAAAGGAGGTGGTACTGTCCGCGAACGCGGAAGTGAAATATCTGGACTGGCGCTTCGGGGACGAGGACCCCTCTCCGCAGGCTGGTAAATGAAAGGAACCACTCTGGGTGGTTCGATGCTGCCTACGGGGGTCAAATTATCAGCCGCTCGTAAGATGTCGTCCAATCTTTGAGCCATGGAGGGTCCAGGCTCGGCTGTCACGGGAGCAGGCATATGCGGCTCTTCATCCGGACGAGCCAAGTTCTCCAAGATATCCCGCAAGCGACCTAGAGAGTCGGTGGACTCCGAAATAGATTCTGTACGAGCTGACGCAGGCTCCTCAGGCGGGACTTCGGGTACGGGGGGTCCCCGTGGATGTCCTTGCTCGCTGAGAGCACGAATGAGATCTTCTATGCGCTGGAGGCGATTGGCAAGCTCGGCGGTGTGATCTTCAGGTACTGGAATCTCTCGTTGTCGCAAGGCTTCAAGCAGGTCACGAGCAGTTGCCTGCCCATCTCGCAACGCCTGAAGTTGGTCCTGTATTTCCCTCAAAGATCGATCGAGTGTGTCGTCGACTGGTGGCGGCTGAACTGTTACTGCATCAGACGATTCTGACAATGGGCTTGACGAGCTCAGAGACTCGCTCTCGTCGCTTTCATCAGGGCTCGACGATGATTCTATGGATGACTGCCAAATGGCAGGAGACACAATAGACTCCTCTTCAGGTTCTTCGCCTTCTTCAAAGATATAGTCGTCGGAATGATGTGAAGAAAGGTAGGAAGCAAGACTGCTAGCGTTGCTGCTGCTTCTAGACAGCGCCGCCTGCTGAGCAGGTACGTCCAGCCCCATGTCTCGAGGGTCTCCAGGGTATAAGACTGATACTTCATCACTACCGCCTACAGAACGCTCAGTACGCTCAACAGGCGGCTGAGCTGGTTCTGCTACAGGTGCAGGCGGAATTGGGGCAACTACCACTGGAGGGGCGGTGACAACGACAGGGGGAGATGGCGTGCGATGGAGGAACTGCGCCAAATCCCGTAGCTCATCACGAAGAGCCCGTACGTTGTCGGCTATGTCCTGATTCTCAAGTCCTCTGGAATGATCGTATGTTCGAATTTCGTCTGCGAGCCTATCGATATCGCGACCAAGATCCCTTTCAGTTGCGATACTGACAGAAGGGACGGTTCGTAACTCCGACTGAGTTGTGTCTCCACTGCCATGGGGGGTGCTGATGCTGACTTCAATAGTCCCTTCCGGAGTTTCTCCCATACTGAGGCGCAGCGAGGGCAATGGTGCAGGCTAAAGCATCAATGATAAGCAAAACAGCACAAAAATTTCGGAGGAGTATACTTACAGAGGGCCGGGGAGTGCTCAGCAAAGAGGGCTCAGTAGAAGGCGAAGGGGGAGCTGGAGAAGGCGCCAGGATTTGCTCGACCTCTAAATCCTCTGCTTCTCCCTCCTCCTCATCAATTTCCGATCTCGAGTCAAAGATTGAGGAACTCAGCGATGACTGAGACATATATGACATTGTCGACCTTGTCGACACTGTCCTGCTCAGGGAAGTCGATAAATCCGACTCAAATTCCGATTCCGAGCTCAACAGTAAGCTCGTTGGTGTCTCCACATCCGAGGCAGAGGACAACGAAGGCGGGAGAGCAGGTACTGGCGTGAGAGGTTGCAAAGGCGACCGAGGAGGCGCAGAGGGCGTTGCAGCAATGGTAGGTGGGATTGTACTCATCCTGTCCAGAGAAGAAGGAGACCCAGTGGGCCTGAAAATCGATGTCTCGAAAGAGAACTCTTCTCCTTCCTGCAAAGCAATAGAACGAACTGAAGGCGATGGCCTCAAAATCGACGACTCATAAGAGAGATCTGATGCAGTGGCCCACTGCCCAGGGCTAGGGGGAACCAAAGAAGACGAAGTCTGCGTAAAAGAAGATAAAACACCCGAACTTGAAGCGGTCGACAAACTGATAGAACCAGAAGGGATGGTGGTTGGAGGAATGACCGGTGTGGAAGGGGGCATGGTTGAAGCAGTCGACGGAGTGGGTATATCTAGTGAAGTGGGCGTAATTACCGAGGTCGAGCCCAAAGTCGACGGCGGGAGCGAAGACAACAGGCTCAGATCAACACTTGCCTCTTCTTCGACGGGCTCCGGCTCTGGCACCTCCTCAGGCTCTGAGGGCAAGGGCATATCGAAAGTTGTTGGTGTCGGCACATCTGGCACCTCTGGCGGACTTTCCAAAGGCGTCGGAGGCGGCGACAACGAAGGTGAGGCAGGCGGAGAAGGACCAGGAGGCGGCGGTGAAGGCGGTGGCAGGTGCAAAGATGTGGGCGTGCCAACGTCTGGTCCTTCCTCTGGACTTTCCAACGGGGTCGGTGTAGGCGTGAGCTCAGGCGAAAATTCCGGTTCCGGCTCTGGTTCAGGTGCAGGCAAAGCCAAGGGTGGCTGAGGCAATGACGGTTGAGGTTGAGGTTGAGGAGGTAAAGGCGCCACCACTACAGGCACTGAAGGCGGGAGAGGAATCTCTTCAGGCAACAGATCCGAAAGCGAGCTGACAGGCGACCTGATAGAGGGCACCACCGACGGTATAAAAACGATGCTCTTCTCCTCCTCTTCATCCAAATGCAAGCTCGACAGCATAGGTGTCTCCACCTCATCTGACGGTATCTCCCCCATCTCACTCTCTGTCACCTCCGCAGTAATATACTCTGAAGGCAGCGAAGCCGTCGCATACTCCGACTCTGGCTCTGACGCCGTCCTGTGACCCATCGACCCCGAATCAGCCGTGTCGTATTCGGACCCAGGAATCGTCATCAACGACTCGAAAGAGGTGATGGACCCCTTTGGCGACGGCGGTGGCACGATAGCGGTGGCATACTCCGTGCTGCCCTGCGAGGCCGTGATGTATTTGTCCGAGAGGACTTCAGACGCAACCTCGAGCGTCGCTGACTCCCTCGAAAGCGAGAATGGCGTGGCGGTCTCGCTCTCCAAAGTCGGCCTGGTAAGGTCGCTGAGGTCCGAAGAAGGACAGATATCGTAGCCCGTCTCGCTGGAAGAGATAGGAGTGTGGTCACCCACGCCACTAGGCGTCGAGCTCTCGATGACCCGCGAATCATCCCTGAGCGTAAAGCTCCCACTGCCTGGCGTGTAGCTCGGGCTTGGCGTATAACTTCCACTTCCCGTATAATCTCCCGAGCCTGAATAGCTTCCTGTGTGACTTCCGCTCCCTCTCGACCTTTCACTGCCGCTGTAGCTCCCTGAATAACTCCCCGATGGCGTCCTACTGCGACTCTCCGAATAGCTGTAACTTCCTGAATAACCCCCGCTCAGAGAAGAGCCCGCGCTTCTAGGCGTATAAGTCCCCGCAGTAGGCGTCCTCGTCCCACTCCTGCCTCCACTTCCACTGACTGTGCTGTCGTTCTCCTTATCCGACAGTGAATGCGAGGTATCGGTCTGATATCCCGACCCAGATCCCGACCCATATCCAGAGGTGTACGATCTTGCGCCTCCAACACGTCTTCTTATCTCCCTTGCTCTTGACAACGTCGAAGGCGACTCAGCAAACGAGATGTCCGAGTCGTCGTCCCTAAACGAGCCCGCCGTGCTGAGCCTGAAAGAAGAAGCGAAAGTTGACGGGGTGACCTGCGAAGCCGAGAGCTGACCAGGCGAAGTAATAGTCCCAGTCGGCGTCAAGCCACTGAATGTCTCTGTTCCAGTGACTGTCCTGCCTCTGCCGGCCTCTGTAAAACTCCCAGGCGAGAAATACGTCGACGAGACATTCGACCTCGTCCCCTCACTCGAACTCGCGCTGAAAAATCTATCCTCCTCCTCCTGGTCCGACCTGGCCCTATCACTTCCCCTCCCCGTACTCGGCGGGGGCGTCACGAAAACCTGCTTGCCCAAACTCGACCCACTCGAGATCGTTACAGGCGAGCCCACCAAGGGACCCACGCCCCTCGCACGATCAATGGCGCTCTTGAACTCCTCGTCAAGGTCCGCCATCGAGCTGCTGCGCCTCAGACTACCCCTGCCCCTCCCACCCCTCGTGGGGGTGATCACTCGCGGATCCCCAGGGTAGACGTACTCCTGGTTTTGGATGACCGTGTCGTCGACCGTCTGGCCATGGTGCGACGAGATAAGGGAGGATTGGCGCGAGAGGCGCGGGCTGGCAGTTTGCGAGTTGAAGTCCGAGATGTCAGGGATGGAGGAGAGAGGGGGAACGAAGAAGGTCGATCGAGAGCCGTTGGATGCATGGCTCGAGTGGCTGTCGCTGCTGTTGATAGAAAGTATTGTCCTGATGGATCCAGTGGGCGAGCGAGTGACCGAGACGGAGTCTGGCACTGCGACAGGCCTGTTTACAGCTTCCCTGTAGACACAAAATAAGTAGTCAGTATCTCGAAGGCAACGTATGAAATATTGAAAAAGAAACACTAACCACAACCGATTAACCCATCTCTGCCTCTCCAACAAACTCTCCGCCGCCAACCGCTCCACCCCATCGGCATAAAGCATATGGAACGGCACCAGCATATCCATCAGCGGCTGGCCCCCCTCGCTGCTCTGCTCCCTCGCAGCAATCGTGCCCACGTCATCTCTCGCACTCGGATGTGTAGGCGACGGCGCCGCCTGCACGCTCGTGCAGTTTAGGAGATCCAGGGCAACGATGCCCCGACCTCCGCCGGGCGCGAGCCACGAGAGGAGGAGCATGTGTGGGTAGAGCAGGGCTTGGCAGCGCTGCCATCTGTAGGGCGGCGACGCGTGTACGTTGAGGTACCAGAGGAGGCCGATGTGGATAGGCTGTAGAAAATAAGTAATGAGCACCAGATCTCAAAGATATACCAGAAGAAAGGGGAAACCCACAGGTTCATTACTCTGTGCGTAAGTCCTCAACTCCGCGATATCAAACCCAGGCGGCAGACTATTCCTGCTCCGTCTCGCACTCCCTGCACTCCCATTATCAGGCGCGCCCCCAGAAACAGGCCTCGTCGGGGTAACAGCACCCCCAGCAGCAGTACCAGGGCCTCCAGTCCCACTAGCGGCTCTCGACTCCCTCAATCTCGCACGCGCACCCTCCACGCGCCTTCTAATTCCGTACAAGCCGTCATTATCCCTCGCCCTCGTCTTACTGGGCGGCGAAGGCGGGCTGACTGATGAAACCGACCCCGGGGCGCTCTTCTCGCCAGCAGGGGTGCGTTCCTTCCATAGCGCTACGATGTTCCTAACAGATGCAAGTGGGGACCTAGGCGATGTCTGCTGAGGTCGGCGTAAGCCAGAAGAAGTGGGTGTGATTGTCCTAGTAAAGGTCTCCGAATCGGTGTATAGCTTGGACTCGGAGTTTGGGGTAGTATAAGACCCCGTGCCAGTGGGGGTGACAGTAGCGGTGTTAGTATTGGTATGGGTATACGTATCCGTCCTCGTATTCGTCCATGTGTTGGTATTGGTGTTGGTGTTGCTGGTATAAGTATTCGAAAACGCACTCGGGGCACCAGAAAACGTCGGACTCGTAAACGACCCCGCGCCAGTCCTGCTCCCAGTAGCAGTACCCGTGCCCGAGAACCCAGGCGTAGTCGACCTAAATCCACTGGAAGTAACAGGCCGGGGCGGGGGCGGGGAAAGCAGGCTCGATCGGAGTTGATCACCGCTGCCGCTGCCCGACGCCCCATGGGCAGTGAAGGACCCCGAGGACCCCGAGCCCGATTTAGTCGGCGAGGGCGTGCGCGACCTGCTGTAGCTGTAGGTGCCCGTCCCGGTCCCGTACCCAGTGGTGGTGAGTGTATTCGAGGGGCCGGTGCCGAACATGGGGCTGCTGGACCTGAAGCCCGGGGTCGAGGAGGTGCGGGAGTGACCCCCGCTGGGGCTCTGGGTCTCGAAGACGGCGATGAGCTCGTTCAGGCGCCCTGGAGTCGGGAGGGTCCTATCTGAGCCTGGATCCGTCGAGGAGCGCACATGGGAGGAGGCTGTCGCGCCCCCTCCTCCTAGAATTGCAGAACGTCGAAGGTTGTCGGGTGTTGCAGTATTAGCGGGTCGAGATATATTTGAGGTCGTAAAAGCTGCAGAGCTGGGACGCGAATTTTCCGTGCGCTCCGTGATTCTGCTGAGCCTAACGCGTGGGTCACCAACAAACCCAGGCGGCGAACGCGGGGAAAACGTAGGCAAGGACACGAACGAAGGAGAGCCCGTGTAGCTCCCCGTATACGTGAACGTTCCCGTCGCAGAAGAGAACGTCGGGCCTCCAGGACTATACGACCCCGTCCCAGAGCCGCTCCCAGACCACTCCGTCAGGGCTTGCTCTGTGTCGTCAATTTCGTCTTCCAAATTGTTGAGTGTCGCATCCACTTCGTCGAGTGAATTTTCATCGCTGTACGCGTCGTCAATGTCGTCGTTGTCGTTTTGAGATGGAGAAGGAGAGACCATCAGGCGGCGGTTGTACCGCGCAGGGTCCTCCCCATCCGAAGAAAGTCGTTGAGATTCTGCAAAGACATAAGTACTTGACCCACAAAAAAGACGCGCATCCGTACCTGATGAGTATGAGTACCTAGTAGGTGAAAAAGAGTCAGTAAACGTCGTAGTCCCCTCTCTCGGGGACCAGACATCCGAAGGGTTGCTGGACATGGGTATCAGAGGCGGGAGATAGCCAGAGCAAACATTTCAGATGAGTGAACTTCACGAACAGACGTCAGGCACAATTGAGTGGACTTAGTGCCAAATTAGGTCAGTCAACCATCAACACTCCGACTTTAGGGTGGGTTCTTCCGCGACGCGACGCGTCACTCACGTGGCTTTGGGAACAGTCGCTCATGACTCGGACCGGTCAATGTCAAACTGCAACGTCGTCGACGAACTTGCGATACGGTGTTTCTCTCCAGCATCTTACTCCAAACAACGGCTCTGTCTTCTCCTGGCTTAAACTCATCTAGCATGCCGTTACTCTCACCAGTACTCTCTTCTCCAATCGTGACGAGATCAGCCATTCGAAAAGCACTTGATCTTCTATCGAACGCTACATACGACGTCCCCCACGGGATATGCTCGAAGTAAAGAGGTGCACTAAAAGCTGGAATATGGACGACAATGAAGAGTCGGTCCCGGTGGCTTGCTGCCCCTGCAGCTGGAGCAGATTGTGTCGCAATTTAGCTGCCTGGGCTGGAAGGTCTACATCCGCTTCTCCTGGTGCTCCGAGCAAAGTATTGACAATCTCTTTTGCGCTCTCCTGCGAATCTTCGAACCTCTTGACCTGCGAACCATTCTGAATCAAAAGACTCCAGTATGTCTCCTTGAGCTCTTTCTCGCGAACTTCTCCTTCTGTTTCATCTTGAAAGAGAGCCCACTTTGTTGTTACCAGACACAACCTGCTAAATGCTTTCGAGCCGTTGAATGAGGCCCGCAAGGCCACCAGCTCGGGCCTGGATATCGAGGCGTATTTTTGCTGAAATATATCATGGAAGAAGAGGATCCCCGCAATCTTCTGTACGTTGCTTGAAGTATGAATTAGGAGTGCACTCTCATACTGCATCCATTACTCACTGCTTTTCCGTCCAATTAAGAATGTCCAGCAGGATCTTTCGATCTTTACTATCCCTATTGTTGAGGCCTGGAGTGTCGACGATGACTAGACGGGTTTTTCCCCTTTGCATTATTCCGTACTGAATTTCTCCGGTTGTAGATGCCAAAGTGGTCCCGACGGCCATACACTCATATCGATCATCCCCAGCCTCTCGAACGAAGCTGGTGAAAAAATCCAGCCTCTACGTCGAGTACTGCTGGTGCTAGCCTCTCGAACGAAGCTGGCGTGAAAAATCCAGCCTCTGCAATCAAGCATCGCTGGTGTCAGGCAAGCCTGGTGCAAAATACCGCACATACTACTTGTCCTCGACAACCCCAATATATTACACGTCCATACTACAACATCGACGCTACCTGCTGTCTTGCACTACACTATGAGAGCAGCATACACGCATAAGCAATCAGCACAGACCACAAAAGTAGCCGACATACCTCACGGCCCTAGTGCATCGCACCCATCCCGGCTGCATCCACCCCCAGAAGTCCATTTTCTACCGCAAAAATTGTACACTCAGCGCTGAGAACCCTTACTGGACTGTGTAATACATTCCTGGTGGATCCAGCGGGCAGTATTAAGGAGTATTGGACTGTAGATAGACGTCCTACCCCCCATCGTCCCCTCTCTCGTCCTGGGACGGCCTGTCTGTGGTGACGTCATTGATTACGTAGTCGAAAAATTTGATATCTCAAACCGTTGCCCCCTCCCTAGTCCCTACTCGAGCGATGGAGGGAACTACCACAGACCTACAGACCGCAATGTTTTCAAGAGACACTATGAAACCAAGGCGGACAAGGCAAGGAATGTTGGGATCATATTACTCGCCGTTCAGTCTCTTATCGGCAAACTCCCACCCTGGGAAATGAGGAAGCTATACTGGGCGCTCGTGGACCTGCACTTAGTGCACGGTGCGGGGATCGGCTTGGACATCGACCCGCCACTACTGGAGCTGCTGGAAAATATGCAACACCACTTCCTTCAGAAAATCCCTGGCGTCGGAGAAAAATACCCAACGCCCTTGCTGTTCACGGAGAAAGCCATCACACCCTTAAGGTATCGGCGAATTATCTATGCAAGGAACTATCTAAAATATCTGCTGCAAGTGCCAGATGACATGCTCGTAAAATGACTCATGAGCATTAGCAGAATCAATCTCACTGGCTATAAATGGGAAGTCGTGTCGGGCAATGGATCTACACCTCAGTAACAATGATTGACGACATCGTCAAGTCAATTGAAAGAGGGTTCAAAGCACAGCTACAGCAGAACATAGATAATTCCCCTCATACCTATCTCCTTGCAGGATGGATGGGACCCGAAAAAGATGGCAAACTTGTCCAGAAAGCCCTGTATTTCCGTCACTACCTAAGAATTGGAAACTGCAAACACAGGAAAGCCCTCATAAATCTGATCCTTTCTGGACATAATTAGCAGTGGAAAGACTGAGATGGCGTCGACCTCGAATAGAACGCGAAACGAGATAATGTCGCTTCTGTAAACTAACGGTCGTGACGCCAGAGCACGCTCTATTAGAGTGCACGGCAAACGTCAGCTTGATCGACCTTCGACAAAAATTCCTCAATGAATCGACAAGAGGATTATAGAGCGCACAAGAAACCGACCTAGTCCGACAACTCAAAAAGTTCATAAGACGCCAAGAAACCATCGACAAGCTGGCAGAATTTGCCTACAACGTCTTGAATACCTGCGAAATGTACTTGCCATCAAATTAGCTGTCCCGCCATTTAAATTCCTACAAGATGAGATGGCGTACCGTGATCCTCCATAATGTATGC